>JBBCBC010000012.1:22915413-23205419 GCA_037126765.1 Stenogyne calaminthoides
GATTCATTGTTGTTTGCTCGTGCGTGCCATAATTGTCAAGTATATGCCCCATTTATTCATAGCCCACCTGAAGAGTTAATATCTATTTTTAGCCCTTGGCCGTTTTCCAAATGGGGAATTGATCTGATTGGTCCTCTCCTAATGGGCAAGTCGGGAGTGAGATATGTTGTGGTCGCGGTTGACTATTATACCAAGTGGGTAGAAGCCGAAGCAGTGGTTAAACCGACCGAACAAAGAATGTGGAATTTCGTCTGGAAAAACAT
This sequence comes from Stenogyne calaminthoides, assembly GCA_037126765.1. Lineage (NCBI taxonomy): Eukaryota > Viridiplantae > Streptophyta > Magnoliopsida > Lamiales > Lamiaceae > Stenogyne > Stenogyne calaminthoides. The sequence goes on from JBBCBC010000012.1 coordinate 22,915,677, forward strand.
CATTTGCAGATTCGGGCTTCCTCAGTCGATAGTAACTGATAATGGCAGGCAATTTGATGGAAGTGAATTCCGGTAGAATTGTGCTCGATGGGGAATAAAAAAACATTTCTCAACCCCATATTATCCCCAGTCGAACGGACAAGTTGAGGCTGTTAATAAAATCATAAAGCATACCCTCAAGGCTAAACTTGATGATTCTAAGGGGGGAGGATCGGCGGAAGAGCTGCCGGAAATTTAATGGGCTTACCGAACGACTTTCAGAACATCAACAGCAGAAACCCCCTTTGCCATGGCATTCGGCACGGAGGCGGTCATCCCAGCAGAGGTGGAGGTTCCGAGCTATCGAACTATGTGTTTCGGCGAGCACACCAACGATTGGGCACTTGCGTTGAGTATGGATTTATTGGAGGAGAGGCGATCAGAAGCCGATTTCAAGAACGCTATGTACAAGCAAAGGTCGGAGAAATTTTATAATTCCAAAGTTCGTACTCGCAAGTTTAATATTGGAGAGCTCGTGTTGAGGCAAGTAGTAAGGGTGCCGAGTGGAGTTTTTGGCCAAACCTGGGAGGGACCTTTCCGGGTGTCGGAGCACTTATTGAATGGAGCGTATGATTTAGAAGATTTGAATGGAGTCCCATTAACCTACTCGTGGAACGCGTCAAATTTGAAAAAATATTACCAATAAACTTGTGTTCGTCTGTGTTAAAAGATGAATTATGCGGCCAAATGTGAATGCTTGAATGGGACGAGCACGATAATTATGAAGGGTCGAGCAAATCACATGTGCTCGTACGGGGCTAGCAGAAATGTCCAGAAAAGCCGAACAAGTTGTACCTAATGTGGGGAGATAAATCTTGCCGAGAAAGTGTCTTTCGTTATTATCGAGGGTGGAGATGGCGTGTTAAATCATGGCAAGAGTGAGTGGCAACCTAGCGGGGTACGTGCCATTTTCTTAAATCAGAAGTGGCAAGAGCAGGAACATGTGTCATACTAACAACCAGCGATACCAGCTCATGCTGTTTCTTTTTGCATAAATAGGCTTGTCCAAAGATAGAAAAGAGGCATCGAAAGAGAGAAAAAATAGAAAGATTTCCTATAAATTGGTGAGAAGAAAACTTCTCGTTGAAGTTGGCTGGTTTGTTAGGCCTCCCGACATAATTTGTGGCAGCGATTTCAATAATCTCCATGCTGATCCAGTCAGATGTTTTGGCATTTCCTCTTGTACGAGATGGAAACCTCGCATCCCAACCGTGAAATCGAGTACTTGGGTCTCGATTTTGAAAAGTCAATCCAAGTCGAGAGAAGTATTCTCTTCAGGGCTGAACGCGCACCCCGCGAGCACACCTGGGTGCTCACAGCGAGCACGTATAGCTCGGCAAAGTTGTGGCTGCCACATCACATTCTTTACTGCTTTTGCAGTAGTAGATCACTTGTTCCCTTCGAATCCCAAAAATCTCCTCCGTGAGGGGGGGTGTTGACGTCCGCAGACGAGGCAGCGCGCGGACGCTGATTCTCAGGCATCTGCATACGGCCCGGACAAATAATCGGATGCACGGAAGGGGATAGAATGTTGCGAGCAGAGGCATATGCCCGCACCAGGTATAGGCGAGCAGAGTTGCTCGCCACATGCTCATGTCCGTGGCAGCCCGCATAATCACAACTTGTCCAGGAGGGGCGAGCCCTGATGCTGCTGCTACTCATGAGCACATTATTTAAAGAAGAGTAGACAGGCTGACCCGCCTCATACTTGTCAACATCAATTCAGTGGATGAGATGAGGTCAGTTCATGTCTATCTCAAGACGAGGTTTTGAATCGAGCAAAACGATAGTTCGATATGTATAGCTATGTGTAATAGAAATAGTCTTCTCCAAATGTAAAAGTTGTAAAAGAATAGCAACGTGTTGCAAAGCATTTTTTTTATCAAAATTCTCTAGTTAAAGCCTATGAATGGTCGCACCTAAGCCGGACGGCCCGAACAAAGACGAACGAGCAGAACCTAATGTTCACCTGACGAAACAAATCGTACTTACAGATGCCCGCAACAGAGCGAGCAATGGGTACGGGGTCGCAGCTAAATAAGACGGCCCGAGCAGAATAGTAATCGCAAAAAACGTAAGACGATTACGAAATAAACAGGGGGTTGCAGCTAAATAAGACAACCCATTTGGTTGCAACAAAATAAGACAATCAAAAACCGAGACAAGTCAGGAAAGAACTTAAGCATATACCATGTTCGAATATCAGCAAAAAGACAAAGGGCACAAATTAGAGAAACAAATAAACAAATTCCCATAAAGTTGGCAAAACTTGCCAAAAGTCATTAACACAAAAAGATTGTTCAAATAGCAAGTACCACAAAAATATCAAGTTTATCAGAAGGAGAAGCAAGAGAAATCACACATCAAGAAAAAAGTTTAAGGAAAAAATTCATTGTTTGGAGTAGGTGGTAGGGATCGAGAGAGCAATTCCTGTCTAGCATGCTCGTCTCTGACAAAAGCATCTTTGGATCCACTCGGTTTGTCAACCGGTGCACTTTGCTCGCCACGTACTTCACCATAATGCTCGCTTGGCGCTCGGCCTTCCTGCTCGTCCTCAACCTGCTTGACCTGTTCGCCCTTATGAGGTTCCTCTGCAGCATGTTTCGTTCCGGCTTCATCTTGATCTTCTTCTTCGTCAGACACGGGGTCTTCGATCTCCACCCCAGCTGGAAGCAGGGAAAAGTCACACAGGTCTTGCAAATCGCTTAATGGCAGATTGCGATCAGGAGGATTGTCGATCATATATTTCTCAAAGGCCTCTTTCAAAGGGGAGATCTGGTTGGCCGAGAGGGTCTATCTGCTCGACCGAAGAGCATCGGCAAAGGCACAGATGTACGAACAGTTGGATATCGAGTCCACGTACTCTCTGGTGTGCATTTTCGAGTTTTCCAGACCTAAGCGAGTGTTGCTCTCTTCGGCGGTATGCAGTTGTTCAACGAGCAGGGCTTTCTCACCTTCTAAAATCTCATTGTCGGTCTTGAGCTTCCGAATTTCGATGGTTTGTTGAGCTTGGATTTCTTTCATTCTCCGAAGCTCTTCCCGCTCCTGACGTAGCACTTCTCGGGCTTGGTGCAATTCATCCCTTACCAGTCGTATTTATTCTTCTCTCCGATGAACCTCCCCTCGAGCAGAACTCACTTCTTCCCGGGCTTTACTTAATTCATCCATTTTCTCCCTCAAGTTAGCAGTGAGCAGCATGAACTTGGAATTGAGACTAGCTGTGGCAGAAAAACCACTCTCCAGAAGCACGAGCGAACGGCCATGATGGATAAGGCCCAATCGTATTTTTTCCAGAGCTGAGGGGCCATTGATGGTCTCTTCCAGATCGGTTGTCCAGGACCGGATGGGGGTTTCGCAAGCCCTCTGAATGTGCTCGGGCAGTTCAGGAACATTGTTTCCAGTGGGAGAGCAGAAGTAATCCCTCAAGTCTGGTAGTAGATGGGTCCCTTGGGCAGTGAACCTGTTAGATGTTAAAGCATTAGACGAGTAAAAAGACCATGGCGAGCATAATGTCAAAAGCAATAAGGGCGAGAAAAAGTACATGTTCACCCGAGCAGGATCCCATCCTAAGTAAGATCTATCATTAGGATCCCAGACTCGGGAACTGGAAGGGGCCCCTGGATCAGTAAATTGAGGGGGAGGGTATGGTAATGCTCGTCCCGACCAGGTTGGTTTGCTCGACAAGAGAAATTAAAGGAGGAGCAGTGGTGCTCGGCTCCGAAGGGGGCTCTGGTATGGCAGCTTTCGGAGGACTCATTTGGAGCGGAATCGATTGATCTCCAGATTGCCTCCTAGTCCTTTTCGGTGAAGGGGCCTGTGTGCTCGGTCCTTGCTCTCCGGATCGAGTGGTCCTCTTCTATTTGCTCGGCTCACTACGGGAAGCTCTGTGTGCTTCCCTTTCGGCTTGGATCCGGGCCATCTCGCTAGGTTTCCTCTTTCTAGCCATCTCTGTGTGTTCGGCTGTGCTCACGACGATGGTAACAACGGGAAGAGTTGTAACAACGAAAAGAACACCATTGAGTGGGTTATCAAATAAACAAATGCATAACCAAAGAAAAAAAACTTGTTTATACCAGATGGGTTAAGGGCAACTAAATGATGAGGAGGCACGTATAATCCGCCTCTCTTTCTTTGATCCCTAGTGTTCAGTGTCCGGACAGAGCGTTCTGAGTAGGGTTCGAGATCAATTTGCCAGATACTTGAAGCCCTGAGAGAGAAGAAGCAAGTTAAAATCAATCCTCCGAGAAAGATAAAGAAATAAATTACTTACTCCGACAAACTCCAGAATTAGTAGGAATACCAAGACGAGCAGAAAGTTCGCATCCGGAAGCAGGACTCTTCCAATCGCCCCCAACAAACCAAAACTTTTCTTTCCAATGTTTGATCTTGTTTGGCACGTCCTCGATGACCTTGCACTTTGTGTTCGCCTGCATGAACAACCACCCATGCTCGCCTTTGGGTCGAGTCAGATGGACTAATCGAGTAAGCTCGGCAGCTGTGGGATAATACACAGGTCTCGTTTTGCCAAACAAAGTCAAGAAGCTCATGATCATGTGCCATCCATTCGGCATCAACTGTGTGATCGTAATGTTCCACCTACGAGCAAAACGAGTAATCGCAGGGTGTAGAGAGAATTGAAGGCCTGCCTCCATGGTGTCTAGATTCACAGCAACACAACCTTCGGGAGGCTGATTGGCTCGCTCGTCAGGATCGGGAGCCCAGAAAAATACATCTTTTGGGGTCTCGTAATTCAGGTGCAATTGGTCGAGCATATCCGCGCTAATCACACTTGCAATTCTGCTCGTCGGATACTCATTCTTAACTCTGACTCTGTGAGGTTGTTCGGGCAGCTTAAGATCGTACCGAGCACTGTACTCGGCGTAGGTTGGGCTGTAAGGGCGACCAGTGGGAATAGTTTGGGCTAAATCCACACTAAGCGCGATTTCGTGTTCGCTTGCGGAGGTGGTATCCCGTTCGCCCCCAATTCCCCGGCCCTATACATTAAGTTTATTCAAATGGAACCCACTGACATCACGATTACCCATAACCTTAAAACTCATTTGAGATTGGAAATATTCTTCGTTAGAATCACCTAAAAAATCAGAACGGGCTAGGTCTTCGTCCAATTCATTGATTGCCTCATCATAATCCGACGAAAGGATAGCGAATGGTTGTTGAATTTGCCATCGGGATTTTGATCCCGAGGCATCCGCCATCAGAACTTTAGCCCCGCCGCGGGTGATTGGGCGGTGAGACGAAGAAGAAGACTCGTCGTGAATCGATTCTCCGGAATCAAACAATGAATCGGTGGAAATTGAATGTGCAGACATAATGGAAATTTGAATAGGAAGAGAGACAAATACCTGGAAAGAATTTCTCGATTAGAAGACGCGCACCCTCGTTGGAAATTCTAGAACGAAAAAGGGAAAGTGAAGAGTTCGAGAGAAGGAAGAAAAAATAAGGAAGATTCAAAGCTTAATGGGTTTACAAAGACAAGGGATTTCGAAAGATTAGAAAGAATTTTGAAATTAATCTTTTATATATTATTAGAGGATCTCGAAACCCTCAAAACCTAACCTTTCCGTCTTCACAAAGGTTTATCAGTTTTGAGAAGCGTGTTACAAGAGTCCAGGTGATGTTTGAAATTCTCCAAAAAAGGACTGGACAGTTGGGCCCACTTGATTCACTTAGAATGGCCCAACTGGGGGGTATTGTTGTGATCGGTCAACGATATTCAAAATCTTGCATGGCTGGAGGAACGGGAGTATTAATTTATTATATAACATCTGTTGGGAAATTTGTATTTAGTTTTGATGGAAGTTCCAAAACAGGTTGTAATAGGACCAGTCAGACCTGTTAGCTGACTGATGACTTAGAATCAGATTAACATGACCAGCTGAAATGTATAGATAGCTGATGTAAAAGATAGGTCACATATTGAGGGGGACTCAATATGTATAGGTCAGGTCGAAATATCAGATGACCAGATAAGGTCAGATGATCAGAAGGCTAAGAACAAATCAGAAGACAAGAAGTCAGATGATCAGGTGAAGACAGAAGACACTGAAGACTCAGATGAACTTGAAGACTCAGATAAACCTGAAGACTCAGATAAACCTGAAGACTCAGTTGAACCTGAAGACTCAGATAAACCTGAAGACTCAGTAACAAACCTGAAGACTCAGTATGACTGAAGACACTGAGGCTCAGAGCCACCTAAAGATCAGAAGACTACCAGAAGACCTACATCAGCCGAGTCTACAAATTGTGCTAAGACAATCTGCATCAAAAGACTCTACAAGGTAGACTGATCAGTTATCTGATCAAGTCAGCACACCTGGCGTCAACCAAAATGGTACACCAGACAAGATGAATATTCTACAAAAGGAATATCAATCGTCAAATGGACAAATACTGAAGTGTCGCCTCACGAAGCCAAAGAGAAAGCGACACGTGCAAAAAAAGAGCTGACAATGCGGGATTCGACGCTATGGACATATATGGCCCTAATCATGCCTACGACCACGCCTATATTCGGAGCACGTCACAATCATATCCTACAACCTACCTAATATAGCCCGAAAATCAAATTGCTCTCCAACGGCTCTTTGATCTCGTGGTCTATAAAATGGGATTGCTCGTCAAGTGAAAGAAGAGAACCATCACAAGGACAATTGAGCAAAGCGGAACAACAACATTAACGCAAATTATCAAGAAGCAAAAGCTAGCAGAATTTCCGCTCGAAGAACATCATTTTTGAAGATTATTCTTAAGTGTTCTTCCCATTGTTCTTAGCTTAGAAATCCTATCCTCTAGCATTTGGCTACATAAACACTATGATAGATTTCCAGTTGGAACCACAACAAACCTTTACCCAAACTCAAAGTTAGGTTAAGTTTGTTACAACAAGATTTCAGACTAGGGATTCTAGTTTCTGATTTCTGGGATCGGTTGAGTGTGAATTCGATAAACATCTGTTGGGTGTTGGACTAACACATTAAACTAAGTCCAGTCGCTTAAGTCGGTTATGTTGGTCCCCTGTGTTAAGGGAAGAGTGGACGTAAGACGGGTTTCGTCTGAACCACTATAAAATCTTGTGTGCATTTACTTGCTCTTTATTGCTTTATACTATTCACAAAACTGAGCTTAAAATTGCATACATATTCTAAGTTAACATCAGTCTGCACCAAGCAACTGATCTGATCATGTTGACACCTTAGTCAGCTGATTGAAAACTGACTTGAGAATCTGATTTGGTAAAAACTGGTTTTTCACACGGGTATTTACAAGCATCCGCATTGTCAGTTAAACTGACAGATGTCAAACTGATCTGCCCTCAAGCATTCAGTAAGATTGAACATCAGTCCAAACTGACTCACTAGCACTCTGATCAGGCAAACTGCAATCACACCTAATCTGCACGAAAAGTTTTTCAGAAGTCTATTCACCCCTCCACTCTAGACTTCTGCCCTCACAAAACCCGTTTGGGACCTACAACATCCACGTACGCCAAACACATGGTCGCCAGCCGAGCATAAAGTAGTGCTCGATGTGATTGGCCAAAATAAGATAGGCGAGCAGAAGTGTTAAATGATAGAAAGACGAGCGAAGACAGGGCATTCTGTTCGACATTCAAAGGCAAACAAGCAACCCAATTAAATATAACTGACCAGTAGCGAGTACTTTGCCGAGTCATCTATCCACTCCCAATTTCTGGGACAAAGAGCAAGAAGTTTCTTCAGTAGACATAAACAGGTGTCAGTCCTGGAGATGAGGTAGAAAAACGTGGCAATACCATATTAAATCTTGCATGTATTAGAATCACCAGCTCATGCTTACAAAAATAGCACATGCTTGTCGAAGTGCTATAAATAGGTCCTGAAAAATCATAAAAGAGGTTGACAAGTATTCCCCAGAAAAAGACATATATTCCCTTACTGTAATCTTAAAAAGATGCCAGTCACAGAATATGTTGTGTTCGGCACATTTAAACTCTATAGTTCAACATCCTTGGCTTGGTACGCCCCCAGACGTAGTTAATATTGACGAACTGGGTCAACAACCACTTGTCGTTTATCGTAATATCATACACATTGTAATTTTTGTTTGTGAGTTGTCATCTAATATGCCACATCAGATATCCACATAAAACGACTCGCAACATATTGCAAACCCTGCAATTACTTGTTATAGTTAAACACTCCACAACAACGACCCTATCTCTCTGGATGCACTAAACACTCAACAATTGATACTTGGTTGTTGCTTCGACTAAACAATACACGGAAATTGATAAGCACTTCAGTTGCTTCTATTTATAGACTTCGTGTATACTTTACTAGAGCCTCCTTGAAGGATCTAGAAACTCTTCCATCCACTAACCCATGATCTTGTGTAACTGTCACTTAGTGGGTTCTTCAAGTTCTGAAAACAGTCGCATGATCTAGTCTCTTCTACTCGGTTCTTGAAGCTTGTGAAACCTTCTGGAGTCTTGCAGAGCAACCTAGATCATCAACCTGTAGTCAACAACATCAAAAACAACATTGAACATAGGAATGTTAGGTGTTAGGAAGAAAGGTCGAATACTGATGTTGTAACCAATGTTGTAACATCGGTGGCAACATCAACAAATACCTTTAAAACTCGGATTTTATTGGGACTGACAAATTACAGATTTTAAGGTCCAACAAAAAAAATTTGAATTTAATGGTGAATTCAAAACGTTTGGTTTTCTGACAAGCAACTTGAATGTGGGGGATGAAGGCTTGCCACAAATACATTCAAATGTAGGGGAAAGATATATCTTCATGGATACATTCGAATGTTAGGTTGTTAGCAAAGACTTAGCCTTGAAGCTAAATGAAAAACCTAAGGCAGACGGTGCCTTGTGGAATGGTTTCCACAAGTGATATGAATTTGTTCAATCACATTATTGGAAAGCCACCACACAAGATCATGTGAACGTGAAGAAAGGATAAAATGATCCTACAATTATCTCGAAGTGTGGGGGTGACTAGTAAAAGATTGAAGCACTGGTGGTGCTTATCTGTCCTTAATGAACAAATCGTATTGGACTGCGAAATATCGAGATGTGTTAAAAGGATACACAAAAGTACTGGGTATTGTGACACAGGCTCCAAGCCCATTAGTGAAAATGTGGGGGAGTTGTGTCATAAAATTCACTAAACAAATTTGCAATGAATTGAAAGATTATTGCATTTGGATAAAAACTCGGCCGGTTAAATATGAGATGTTTATGAGGATAACGGGTAAGGGGAATGAAGCTAAAACTCACACATGAAAGGGTGTTTATAGCGGTAACTCATCCATGATGACTGGAGGATCCCAAGAACTTGGCTCAATGAGACAACAAAGTTATGAAGCACTCAGCCATGCACTTGAAAAGTACTTTTCAAGCTCATTCTCGAATCTCTTCAAGTGCAAATTGCACCTTTAGGTGCATAAACCTGATGACGTGTGGTAAGGTTAAGCTTAAAAGTTTTTAATGATTCCTATACCTTTAAAGGTGGTGTATTACAGGTTACTCTTGATGGGAGATCACATATATAAGTGTAAAGTGGGGTCGTTTCAACTGACATATCAGTACACACTTATGAATCCGAGATATGGTCCACGGCCAAAATGGAAAATAACGTGACACTACTACACATTTAGGCTTGCACAACTACACTTGGACAACTCTTTTTTCAAACAGCTCTCCAAGTTATAGCTTGGAGAGCGGTTTTATTAAAAAAAGATACGGTTTGAAACCACCGTCCAAGAATAAAAACTTGGAAAGCGGTTTTAAACCAATCGTAAGTTGACTTGCATAAAAGTTAATAATTCTTTGCCTAAGTAAATGATTGATCATGTTAATTAATAACCGGCTTTTTTTTTTATATCGATAGTGTACGCTGCATTTTAACTACTCCTGCCTTCATTTCTTCTCCCCAATTATTCCTCTCCCCCCAAATCGCCTCAAACCGATCGAAGACCTAGCTCCTCCCTCTCACCCAAATCATCATGTTCACGTCGCCGGTTTTTCCTCTAACCAAATTGCCACCGCCGCCATTGACCTAGCTTTCTCCCTCTCCCCCAAATTGTCACGCCACGCCTCCTCCCTCCCTCTCCTCCTCCCCCTCCGCCTCCGCTTCCCCCCGTCGCCATCCTCCCCTACCGGCCACGCCTTTTCCTCCTCCATATATATATAGGTATTTTTTCTTTTATATATATATATATATATATTGCATGTGTTTATTTATATATGTGTTTGGGATTAATTGTTAGGATATATATATAAATATTGTGTTTATATATATATGTTTGAGATTAATTGTTAGGATATATATATATATGTTTGGGATTAATTATTGTTAGGATATATATATATATGTTTGAGATTAATTGTTAGGATATATATATAAAAATGTGTTTATATATATATATATGTTTGGGATTAATTGTTAGGATATATATAGCTAATTTGTTATGATTAATTGTTGTTAGTGTGGGATTAATGTTGGTTTAATTATATTGTTGTTAGTAGCTTGGATTAATTGTTGTTAGTAGCTTGAATGAATTTTTGTTAGTGTTAGAAATGAACATTTTGTTAGAGATGAATAATGCACTTAAGGTGTTTGATAATATGCTTGTGTGAGGATTTAAGCATAAATTAGGATTAATACATTAGGATATATTTTGGTTATTAATTTAATGAATGGATAGTGATTAATGGTGATTAATGGTGATACATTAGGATACATATTGTCTTGAGAAGTAACAAAAAATGTGAATGAGTGAAATATTGGAAGGATTTCAAAATTAGAAAATTAAAATGAATGTAGATTAAGTATGGTTAGGTATGCTTTTAGGTTTAATACTTTAAGATAATTGTCTTGAGGAGCAGTCTTCATATTGTCTTTCATATAGGTATCTCTAGTTCATATAGTTTATTGAATATTGTTTGTTTTTTGTTTATTAAATGTTGTTTTTTTGCTTTACAGGATCATGTCTCGTTTGCCATATCCCGGAGATGATGGAGATGATGGAGATGATGATGGATATTCTGATGGAGATCATGACGCATATGATCATGGTGCATATGATCGACAGCATCCTGATGACTTGAGAGAGTGTGACACTGATGCTCCCACCACCACTAGCAGCTCCGGGGAGAAGCGCACTCGGGGTATAGTCACCATGTCATCTATTAAGAGAGCTCGTAGCAAGGGGAAAACACTTCAGGTAATTTTATTATAATTGAATAGTTTGAAATCAATAAATATATTGATTGATCATTGAACATAATTAAATACTATGTTATTGCAGTTATCGTTCAATGAGTTTGGACAGGCAATAGGAAAAGAGAGTGAGTCGTTGTCCTTCTACATTGGAGCTACAGTCAGGAGCGTGATCTCTATCGTGCTGCCAGCCAAGGACTGGCATAGCCCCAAACTGACTCCTTTGAAGGAAAGAATATGGGACGAACTTACGGTATGTTAATTATATATTTATTGAAAGTTGTAGTATGACCCTTAAATTTACTAAATTGTTATGTTATATGCGTATAGACTACATTCAGAGGTCTTGACCACACAAAGAAGAAGCAAATATTGTCGCAAAGTCGAGTAATGGCCAAGAATTTTTCGGACTTGGTTGAGAAGTAACACACGAGATCCTAAACCGGTCTTTACTCGACTAGTCCGCCCCCGTATCGTAATAGCCCCTATGGTGGCTCCATCTTTGAGGAGTTTGTGAGCAAGAGCTATGGAGGATGATTTCGCAAAAATTGATCAATGTCATTTCCTCAATTTCTAATGCATATAGTTTTTCAAAGGTTTATCATATTTCTATTATAATTTGTAGAATCGAAGTAATAAAAATCGCGATCAAGCCAAGTCGATGGAGGCTGATATCGTGGCTCTAACAAAGGTTATGCAAAATAAGAGAAAATATGGTGAGATCAAAATCCTAACTTTTAATTTTTTTATATATTCACTTTTAATATATCTAATAAAGGGACACGCTCATCACTATCGTAGAAAGAAGAAAAAAGAAAAAACCGGAGAGAGTGAGCCTATTGTTACCTGTTTTGACTTATTTCGCATCTACCGTAGCGGGTTGAGACGGAATATTCGCGATCCCAAAGGCACAAACAGATCATCGGGTTAAGCGGTAATCTATCCATTAATTTATCTTTCAATTACAAACTATTATTTATAAACAAATAATTAAATAATAATCTTTTGTTTTTGTGATTCAGAGAGTCTATCTCGCACCATGACGCCTTGACATCCGCATTATCGCCCCGATGATCTGTTTTGGGCCGGGCTATAGGTCGCCAGAGCATCCCGCCGCTTTTGAGTGTTTGGATATGGCGTGATTTAAGACATCATTAGCGATGGCACCTAGTCTTCAAGCCATGAATATGGTGGGTATACTAACGGAATAGGTTGACAAGTTGTCTAAAGATGTGGAACGTTTGAGGTCTGAGAGAAGAACGAGCCACGGAATATCGTCGAGTGGAGCAAGTTGTGAACATAGTGTCTCTAATGCTATGTTTTCAGCTAACCCTAGGGACGACTTTATTGAGGCACTTCAAAACATCTCTCAGGTATCAGATATGCATGTCTCACATTTGTTTTAATTAAAGACGAGTGTATTAAATTTTTCTAACTAAATATCTTATTCGAACAGCCAACAACCTTTTGCTACCTTTATTTGGAGGATCCCGATCGGTTGGTGGCCATAGGAACGTTGCACAGCTCCCATGGAATGATTCATGGTCATTCCATCACTCCTGGTTTTGTGAGGGTCACACTCGATGTACCCGTAATCGGACAAGAGGATTCAAATTGCCAAAAAACCAATCAATGAAGTCCACACGGTCGGAATAATGGGTGGGCACTTCATCGAATGGCCGAGCAACTTGGTCTCTAGCACCATGAGGGTAAAATATATGTTATTAAAGTTCATTATCTTATTTGTGGTTCTAAATAATATTGCAAATTAATTGTAGAATTTGTCGACACCACATATGCCTCGGAAGAAATCACCACAAAAGGCTAAAGAGAAATCGAGGGGTGTCGTAGACAGTCAGAGGGGGAGAACAAGGGACTCCACTGCGCTAATTTTTGGTTATCCCATGACTGGAGACTTAGATCACGATGATTATGTACAGTCTAGGGTGCACCGGATGGTATCGTCTAATGCTTTCGAGATCGTCACAGTTCTCATGCTTGCTCACTTTCATCGAATACTTTCCAAGAATTCGCACAAATGAGAACATGTGTCGCCAAGTTTTGAATGACGAGTGGTTGAGTGCAACCACCATAGCCCCTTACCTCGTATATGTGTTTACTAATTCTCAATATTCACTTTCTCAGATAATTTAATTTTCTTTTAAATATTAATTAAGCGATATATGTTGGTTAAAGATATTTGGGTGAGGTATATCTCTCGAGAGATGTCCGAGCAAGTGGAATGTATTCCTTCGTCTCCCCCAAGTGTCTTGCATATTGGGTGATAGGGCATGCACCATGGATGGGTTAGTTAATCATATGTTGAATCAAACTGGGAGCGATCATCTCATTTTTTGGCCAACAAATGTGGGGTGACTGATAAACATTTCGTTAAAATTTGTAGTCATGTTTATAATATTTGCACATATATATGCTAAATTTGCAGTTAATTTTAATATTCTCAATATAATATAGGAACCATTGGGTGCTGGTCGCCATACACATGAATACATTAAGTGTGTATTTTATGGACCCAAACTCGGGATGGAGTTTATTCAAATCGCCCTGATCTCGTTTCATATATGGAAGCGTAAGTTCATTTTTAATATTCTATACAATGATTTGTTTTACTTTTAAAATTATGCATATTTAATCTATTTTTATTTTTTAATTATAATAATAATAGTATGATGACGATGTATCGGAGTCGCCTTCAGAGTCAAGGTTCAGGATCTAAGTTAAATAAAGTGAACTGAATTAACATTAAGGTAAATTTAATTTAGTAAATTATCAAATTAATAGAAAGAAATCATAATTGTAATACGTGATTATAATTGTTAATCAACAGGTTCCGAGGCAACGAGATAATGAACATTGTGGACATTTTGTGTGTTGCTTTATTGAAGATATAATCCGCGCTTCTCTAACGAACATTCATCTCAATGTAAGTCAATTTATCAATTTATTTAAATTATTATTGATTGAATAAAAATTCATACTATATTGATTGATTCGTTGTTTGCAGTTTGTCTATGAACGTGAGCTCAAGTCTTACTCTAAGAAAAGACTGGAGAAATGGAAAAATGATTGATTTTGGGCACCTTTACAATCGATTCTTATATTCATACGATATTGAGTGATCGTTGTTTGAAATTTTGGTAGCATGTAATTAAATTATATATTTGTGATGATATATATTTCATGTTTTTGGTGTATTGGACGTATGTTTATGATTGTATGTTTATTTATTTCATGATGAGTATGTTTATTTATTTGATGTTTTGGTATATATATATGTGGTATAAGTTTTGGTTTATGGTTTTATTATAGGATTTTTTGGTTTATGGTTTTATGGTATTGGACGATATATAAGTTTTGGTTTATAGTTTTATTATAGGATTTTTAAAATATAAATTAATAATTAAAAAAAAAATATTGGACAAATGTTAATAAATCACCGTCTATCTAACATAATAAACGAAATTATAAAAAAAGTTTAGACAATGTTAATAACCGTTGTCCAAGCCCTCTTTGTAATGCGGTTGAAAACCATTTTGTCCAAGCCCAACTTTTGACAAATGGGTTTTTAATAAACTCCAAGCTTGACAAATATTATGATAAATCATTATAACCGCTCTCTAAGGGCTTTTTTAACAGTTGTCCAAGCCCAAATGTGTATTAGTGGTGAGAACCAAAAATATAGAAAGGTTATTGCGTTTTTACTATTGTCTTGGTATACACAAAAAACTGCTCAGTTCAAGACATCGCGTTCACTGAGCCGCGAGTATATTCGATAGTATTCAACTAGGGAAGGTTCAAAGCCTGAAGCTACCTATCCCGATGCAATAACTGACCTCTTGAGCTCTTTTCATTGTCCGTGTCAAATCTCGTGTTGTTTTGTGAACTCTTTGGTTGAGTCAACTTTGTCCATTCATGTGGGGGAATGTTGGAATTTTTTAGGTGAATGGAAAAATCACCTCAAATGGTGTGTATTAGATGAAGAGGTATGAAGTGAAATGATGTAAAAAATAAGTGAAAGGTTATTTCAAAAGTAGCACCTATTCACGAATCGATGCCTAAAATCTATAAATACACCCTCCTCATTCCACAATCATAAACGATTTAACTCTTGATCATTCACTCGATAATTGATTCTTGGGTCTTATAATTTAAAAAAATATTGTATATTTGTGTGGGTAATGGAGTTAATAATAGGTTAGGTACACCAAAAAATGATGTTATCTTTAAAGATATTAATTCCTCCCACACAGATGTAAATAAGGACCTTAGCCTATATATATATATATATATTCATGTACTTAGTAGCACAGTACAATTGGTTCACTGTAGACAAACTTTGTTTATAAATACGAGTAATTTATTTGGATCATATGTTCTAAAATTTCACAACGTTTGATCAAAATCTAGTTCAAGTTTTGAATCAATTACTAATTTGTACTCCCTCCGTCCCATAATTATTGTCCGGATTACTGTGTGATCGGTTTTAAGAAAAAAGTGATAAAGTGTTAAAGTGTAAGGGGTAGAATTGGTAAATCAACTTTATTGTAAAGTGAAAAAGTGTTAAAGTGTAAGGGGTTAAGTGAGTGGCAATTGGTGTAATTTATATGTATTGTGAAGGGTGTTTATATTGATGAAACTTTCCATTTTAGGAAAGTGGACAAAAATTGTGGGACGCCCAAAATAGAATACTGGACAATAATTATGGGACGGAGAGAGTATAAATTATCAACACTAATTGAATTAAGTTGAGTCGACCATTTTCGATTACTTTCTATTGTTATTTTAGGCTTCTCACAAAGGTAAATTCTAATAAGATGAATTTTTCTAAACAATATTATATGTACAATACTAGTACGAATGGGAAGAAGCTGAAAATTTGCTGATCTTGCGCGTGTTGAACCTGATTAAGCGGATTTTCCCAAAAATTCGCATAAAGAAAAAATAGGAAACTTGCTCCTAATTTGTGTTACTATATAAAAAATATATATGTTACTGTAAGAGCAAGTATGTGTTACTACACGATGATGAAAAAAAAGATATTTGTACTAATTCAATGGTATAATCCGGAGGTTTGAAATTTTACTTAAGTCAATTGGCCACATGTCAAAAAGAGAAACAGATAAAAAACAGAAGGGGAAGCATATGAAACAGAGGGAGTGTCGTTTTATTCATACAGTAACATACACTTTTCTTTACAATAACACATTTGTGTGTATTTAATAACACAATTTTCAATATCTTACCCATGTTATCATAAAGATAATATACGCACTAAAAAGACACATGTTATTTTTTTGTATTGTAACACATATTTGCTTTTACAGTAACATAAACTTGGGAGCAAGTATTTTTATTTTTCCTATGCGCGAATTTTTTGGAAAAAAAAATTATTTGACCCTATTCGAGCCAAAAAGAATTCGCGCGTAAATGTTCAGTTTAATGAGTAGGATGAGTATGAATATATTATAGAAATTTAAAATTCATATAATATTGTGTATAAAAAATTTGTCTTTCTAATGATTAATCAGTTGTAATGCATGAACCTGAGTAGATTCAATCAAAATTTGATTAAAAAGGTGGGTCCACATATCTAAACAAAGTTTTGAGGCCCAAAAGAGGCCTTGCTCAACATACCTGTCCTCCTTTTGAGACAAACAACGTTCATGTCCATGGGTTTAACTGATGGGCTATGTCCCTTCCTTCCTTCTAAAACAAATATGCTTTCCCTTAAAATAAAAAAAGAAAACAAAAAACAAAAAAAACAAATATTTTTCACTTTTCAGATTACAGAAAGGGCATGATTAATAAATAATAACCCTCAACCTTTTAGTAAGTCTTGTATGCATTCAGGTGTACCGTGCATTTATAGTGTATTTTAGAACCATGTAACTTGTTATATTGAAAGATGCAACTTGTTTATACTGAACCGTGCAACTATTAATATGAAAAAAATAATTACACGATTCAGTGTAAACAAGTTACATATTTCAGTATAACAAATTGAATGATTCTAAAATGCATTATAAGTGTTGTTAGTGTTAGTGTCCTAGAGACAATCTATTGTAAGGACATAATACTCGATGATATTCAGTTTGATTTAATATTATAGTTCTTTTAATATTAATGTATGGCAATACACTTGTTTGAATATTATGTTTGATTGTTTGCATTTATTTATGCAAGTGTTCCCATGAGTCATTGTTGTCATTGAGGTTGTGAGAACTCAGATGACTTAAGCATGATTCTCAAATGGCCCCGATCAAGGATCATCAAGAATGAGATATTGATGATGCAATGGAGATTGGTGTGCGATCTGCATCATACTCTTAGAGAGTGTAGTAAGATCTCACTTACTACGAGATACTAGGTATCTCATGATGGATGCACAAATACCTTAGAGGGTATTGGTATACCCATCCGAGAAACCGTTTGATGTATTTCCACTATATGTGTCTACGGGTGTCTCGGTTAGTGGGAGCGATGCGATACTCCTTTGACTTGAGGTCAATACGCACGACATGTGTGGAGTGATGAATTTTGACCATGACCAACGCTTACACCCTTCCATGGGTAGATAAGGCTTGGATTGGGTTCATCACGAAGTGCATGTGCGTGGTAATTGAGTCAAGAATAGGATTCATTCCTCAATGTGGATTTAGAGAGAATACTCATCTTCTCATCATAATTGGATCAAAGTCATCGGCCGATGCACGTCAACTTAGACTTTGTGGCTAAGTGTGACATACATGATCAATTAGTGATTAGAGATAATATGATTAAGTTATTTGAATAGACACTTCATCATGTTCAAGACTTAATCGAGTATTCACGAATGAAATGAGGAAATCGTAATAGCCCATGTTTCAGTTACACGTAGTTGCACATTTCTCGCAACGTACCTCATATATTGAGAATGTCTGATTTATTGTCTAGGGTTCAATTAAGACCATTAGTTTGACTAATCGCTCGATATATGAGAGCATATGGATCACACAACAAGTAGTTCCCTTTTACGGATTATAGTTGGTTGATTAAATGTTAAATTGGATTTAATATTTAATTTATGTAGAATTAATTAATAATAAATTAATTTAGAATTAATTATTATTAATGTTTAATTAAATTGGATTTAATTAAATAGAATTCCCAATAATAATATATGGAATATTATTATAGGATTTAATATATATGGAATTAAATCCGTAGAGATTTGATATACATGGGAATTAAATCCGTAGAGATTTTATATATGGGAAATAAATCTGAGAGATTTATTTTATAAGATTAGGGATTTTATTTCCTAATCAGGTTAGCTTAAGATTTAAACTGGGTCTTCCCTATATATATGAGCTCTTGGGAATTCACAAACAACATTAATTCATATTTCTCCATAAAATCTAGAATAGGAATTTTCCTAGCAAATTCCGTCTCAGATTCAACGCTGGCAAATCTGTGCAAGTCTGTGAACGGGGATTACGTGGATACCGTAGTAGAGAAATATTTTTACGGTTTACTATAAGATTTCTCTTTATGTTTATACGTATTCAATTATGCAATTACGTGTTCGTTGTTGGTGAACTATTTATTTCCGCTGCGCATGCATTACGTGTTTACGTGCCTCTAAATTCCAACAAGTGCATGGTGCACCTGGATGCACATGAGACTCACTCTCAATCTTTTGCTCATAATATTTATTTTTTGTAATAACACTTGTGTATATCAGTTGCACCGTACAGGATACCATCGAAAGAAAATTTGATTAAACGTGGTATGTCCAATTTGGTTGGCTCAGCGTTATGCCCAATCTACTTGTCAGCAGTTGAGTTCTTATTGCACATCCTTGTTACTTGTCCGTTCTCTCTTTTAGTGTGGGAAGCAATTGCTCTGTGACTTGGAAAATCAACATCTTATTCGTCTTCTTTGATGGATCACTTTTCGGAGTTTGTGGATTCTTAACACTCGGCTACCCGTAAAAAGGTCATGAGTTTGATTTGGTAAGGCACAGTTTGGAAGATTTGGAAGTCCAGGAACGAGATCGTCTTCAAAGAAAGTATTTACTCGTTGGATAAACTCTTAGATGAGATTAAGTTTTGTTCATGAAAATGGATAAGATCTCATTACCCGTTATCTTTTTCTATCCTGTTTGTCTCTTGGGAACAATTTCTTTTAGATTGTTTACCTTCTAAGTTTTGATTGATATGCTCGTTGTGTAACATTTAGGATTAGAGTACCCCTTGTACTCTGCAATGAAATTTCATATTTGCTTTAAAAAAAAAATCAGTTACATCGTACAGTTAATACATAATTATTATTATTTAATAATAATAATTAATATTGTGCAATAAATTAACCAAATAACATCTTACTTAAAAAAATTAATACAATTAATATTTCTGGTAAAAAAATTAATACATAAAAATACAATTAATACATTTGTCCCCCACTCATTAACTTCTCATTCCTCCACCTATAATTCTTTTCTTCTTGCACAAATTTGAACCCTAATTAGTAGAAAATTTCAAAGTTTCAAAAATCCTATTAAATCTCTTGAATAAAGGTCATGGAAAAAAATATATGTCCGTTTCGTCTGAACAAAATATTGTTTTCTTTCATTTTTCCGTCCTACTTTAAATTGCTAATTCATTATATGGCTCGTGTTTAACGAAAACGAGTTATTTATTAATATAGTAAATGATAAAGTGATTTTTAAGGATATTACGTAGAACTATCATACCACACTTTAAAAATCTATACATTGAATAGACATATACTATGAATTTCAAATGAAGGTCGGACTAAATATATACTTCTTCCGTCCCCCATCATTTTGCACACTTTCTATTTTTGT
Organism: Stenogyne calaminthoides; assembly: GCA_037126765.1. Classification (NCBI taxonomy): domain Eukaryota; kingdom Viridiplantae; phylum Streptophyta; class Magnoliopsida; order Lamiales; family Lamiaceae; genus Stenogyne; species Stenogyne calaminthoides. The sequence goes on from JBBCBC010000012.1 coordinate 22,935,825, forward strand.
CCGTTCCCCATCGTTTTGCACACCCTAAAATGACAAAGAATCTCACAATCTCCACCCTCCATCCCTTTTGAAAAGTCAATAATTATTTTTTTTTATCAGGAAATGAAAGTAATTTTATTAAAAAAATTCCCAAGCATAAAAAAAGACTCAAGGAATTTCGAAACTGTACAAAAACAATCAGAGAGTATAGAAAGATCAGAAAAAATTTACACTAGACACTGGACAAAGAAGGCACTTATCAAAACCAGAGTGATTTTGGATAAGATTTTTAATTGAGAGTCAACTCCAAGTTCTTCCTTTAAGTTTTTCAACTAGTTTTTCTGGGATGAACTCCAAAAATCAATTTTTTAAATGTCAATAAAATACAAAAAAATCATTTTTTTTAAATGTGTGCACAAGTAGGGGTGGAAATGGTGGGGGACGGAGGGAGTACATTGAAAGTCAAATTAACCTATAAATTTTAAACATTTAAAAAAAAAAAAAAACCTATAAATTTTAAAAATCATTCAAATATCAAAGTAATATATGCGATAGTAGATTTTCGAAACTTTTTCACTACCAGTTTCTTCAGTTTTTTCCAGAGATTAGTTTTTGTAGATGGCCTAGTCAATTTTACTATTTTTGTCGAAAAAATAAAGTGGGAAAAATTTATGCTAAACGGTCACACAATGAGACGATTCACAAACTAATACACTTAATACTCATTTTTTAAAAATTGTTAACATTTTCAAATGTTCAATCTCACCGGAAAATGGTGTCACGCAAGTCATACTTTTAGTAAAATAAGATTTTGGGTTCGATTACCAAAAAATAACTCTACTACCACCCATACACTACTACACATTTAAGCTTGCATAGCTGCACTTGGACAACCCTTTTTTCAAACACCTCTCCAAAATATAGCTTGGAGAGCGGTTTTAATTAAAACAAAAAAATAGACAGCGGTTCAAAACCGTTGTCCAAGAACAAAACTGTTGGTCCCAGTGAAAAACCCATGAAATGCGGAAAAATCATGTAATGCATATAAAACAGGGGTGAAGGAATGGTGATTCCAATTTTTTGATTTTTTAAGTCCATGTGATGTATTTTGCTTATAACCAAATGCATATGACAAGTAAGAACATAAAGCAATAAAGAACACAACAAAGTATAATGGTTCAGAGACTCAAGCTCCTACATCCACTCTCCCTGTTCCTAGGGAAATTCCTTCAAACGGGACTTATCTCCCTCCACGGGATTACCTACAGATATTTAACGAGCTCTCACTCAAACTGGACTTATCACCCTCTCGGGCTCGCCTCGGGACTTATCACCCTCCAAGGGATTGCCTACAAGCTTTCTAACTGTCTAAAACAGTTTACTCACTTCTTCTCTAGAGCTTTCTGGCTTACTCAACTGCAGCTTACTAACTCTTTACAACTCCACCAATCACACACAAACTACCTAACAAGAGGGTTTGGGTTTGGTTGGTGTCTCCAACTAGGTTGAGATTTTCCCGTACAATGGTTTAGCCTTTATACTAAGGTTGGGAAAATCTCTCTAAGCTTAGCATATATCGTGGGTTGCTTAGATTGAGTTTTAGAACACTCATGGATGTATTTGTATGTCTACAGTTATGTGTTCTATGGTGGGAATGCTTGAGTATATGGCTCTTGGCTCTGTAGCATCTTTCCACATTCTCCACGCTTTAGAATGATGAAAGACCTTGTATTTATAGTGTGGATTTGAATGTTACTGTTGGAGAGAATCACATTCAAATCCATACTATTCTGTAAGTTCTGCAGCTTTTTCAGGCTGGTTGTTTTCCTCTCATTGGTCCACGTCAGCTGAATCTAACAGTTATATTCTTCAAGATCTTCTGAGTCTTCAGGTTTCTCTGAGTTTTCAGGATTCTTCTGAGTCTTCAGGATTCTTCTGAGTCTCAGGATTCTTTGATTCAGCAGACTTCTTTTCAAATGGACCTTGTCTCGATCAGCATACCGACACTCGAACTTCGAGTTCAACTCTTCCGACTTCGGACATCCCCACCCTCGGTCACTTTTTATTCAGCGACCCTCGGTCACTTGACTCTCGGCTATCGATTTCTTCTTATACGATCGTCGGCTCGCTTTGTCGGATCAACACATCTTCAATCAACATATCGGGGATAGCATCGGTAAAGTACATCAGGTTAGCACATCTGGTTATCTTATCTGATCTCGATCACGTCTGATCTTGATCAGTCTCATCTGCTCCTCTTCTGATCTACAACCTTCTCTTGATCTTACGGTGGTTTCTTTTACGATAAACATGCGCTCTTCGATCACGGATCGGCTCGTCACGATTCTTCGATCATCGATCCAGTTACGATTACGGTCATCGATCTTACGATCGGTTAAACCTTTCTTCTCTTCTGATTTTGCCGCGACTCATCGGTTAACTCCGAAACTCATCTTACTCATCCGATCTTGATCGGTCTCGTCTCTTTGCCTAAATGCGATCTAGATCATCTTCTTACGATTCGTGAGTTCCCCCTCAACTTGTTCTCTCGTTCCCCCTCAACTTGTTATCTGTAAATTAGCTTCAATAACACAAGTTGATAATGTTTTGGCATAATTCATCAAAACTAAAATATCCCAACAAAAACTTAGACAGCGGTTATGAACCGTTGTGCAAGTGGAATATGAGTGCAATTTTGAACCGCTGTCCAAGGAAAATCTTGGACAGCTGTTTCGAACCACTGTGTAAGTGGTCAAATCCCTAATATATATACTCCCCCCAGCCCAATTTCTCCCATTTAGCTCGTCTTCCTCCCTTTGTTTGTACAAGGCCATCGCCTCCTCCCCTCCTCCGACTGCGACCGCCACTTTTAAAATCGCCGCCTTCCTTCGCCTCCACAAGGTAATTTTGCTAACTTTTTTTATTCTTTATTTTTCGTTGTGTTATATATATATGTATGTATATATATAAATGTTTATATATATATATATATTGTGTGGCTTGGTTTAGCTAATTTTATAGGATTAATTGTTGTTAGTGTTAGAGATGAACAATTGATGCTTGGTTTATATATTGTTAATTGTTTATATATATATATATATATTGTGTGGTTTGGTTTAATTGTTGTTAGTGTTAGAGATGAACAATTTGTTAGAGATGAATATATATTGTGTGGCTTGGCTTGATTTTTTATGCTAATTTAGAGATGAACAATTGATGCACTCAAGGTGTTTGATAATATGCTTGTGTGAGGATTTAAGCATAAATTAGGATTAATACATTAGGATATATTTGGGTTATTAATTTGATGATTTGATGAATGGATAGTGTGTTGCTTTAGATGATTGATGGTACATTAGGATACATTGTCTTGAGAATCAACAAAACCTTAGGTACATGCAATATACAAACCTTAGGTACTCCTACATTCTATATGCAAGTTTTTGTAAGACTTATTTTGTGAATGAGTCAAAAATTGGAAGGATTTCATGGAAACCAAGTTCACACAAGTATTTTTTGTATTCATCTTTATGGAAAAATGCATAATTTCTTGATAAAAATTATTTAATTAAAAAAATTATCCATATAATTTTTTTTGAGTGTGAGTAGGTTATTAATTGTACATTTTATAGGCATCTTTCCTATAGACATCTCTAGTTCTATATGGCATCTCTAGTTCCTATTGTCCATTTTTTTTAGTGTGAGTAGGTTATTCATCTTTCCTATAGGCATCTCTAGTTCTATATGGATCGGAAGTGGGTTCGAGCAGATCGATTATCAGAGGAGTATAGGAATGGGGTGGAAGAATTTTATAATCATGCAGTTAGACACTGCACCGACCATCGGTACATTTCATGTTCGTGTTGGAAGTGTATGAATGGAAAAACTGTTAGTGGTCGAGAAAGTTGATGTATATCTGGCTCCTTTGATAGAGGACTTGAAGCTTCTGTGGGATGAGGGTGTCGATGTGTATGATGCTTGTAGAAAGGAGAATTTCAAGTTGAAGGTCTTGATGTTTGGAACTATCAATGACTTTCCCGCTTACGGGAATCTATCTGGATATAATGTGAAGGGGGCTGATGCATGTCCTTGTTGTACCAAAAAGACACATCACAATCGCTTGAGTCATTGTAGGAAGACCGTTTATATGGGACATAGGACGTGGTTGGACCCAACGCATAAGTACAGAACAATGGCCGATGCATTCGATGGCACAATCGAGAAAGATGAAGCACCACATTTATTGTCAAGTTCAGATGTATTGAATGAGATGAAAAATATCAACACACAGTACGGAAAGAGCTTCGCAATGAGTGTCCCCACTAGCGGTTGGAAGAAGGAATCAATTTTCTTTCAATTATCCTATTGGAAAGAGCTGTATGTTAGACACTTCATTGATCTAATGCACGTTGAGAATAACGTTTGTGCCAGCTTGCTCAATACTCTGCTAGTTGATAAGAAGCCCAAGGATGGTTACAATGCAAGAATGTATATGATTAATATGGGAATAAGAGCAGAACTAAAACCTGTGCCTAGAGAAAGACGAGCATCGTTCTTACCTCCTGCTGCACACACCTTCTCCAACAGTGAGAAAAAGAGTTACTTCAGACACTAAGGCTGTGTTTGTTTTGGGATTTAAGTGTGCGGAGCAAGTCAAGGTTTTAGAATCCAGAGATTTAAAATTGTTGATGAATAGTAAATGTATGTGTTTGTTTTGGGATTTGAGTAGGGCGAAATTTAACTTTATGTCAAATCAATGTTTAATAATAATTGATATTGTATTATTATATTATATTGAGAAGAGTAATAAAGTGTATAAAGTGTGATGTATTGGGAAAAATAATAATAGATTTTATAGGTATTTGTAGGTGTGGATGGAATGTGGGATTTGAAAATCAGACTCTAAATCCCAAACTCGTATGAGACGGGGAGCGCAAAGTCCTAAGTCCATCCGTGTGAGTCCCAAAACAAACGCAGCCTAAAGGATGTTAAAGTACCATAGGATTATTCGTCCAACATACAGAGACTTGTATCAGATGATGGCGTGAGATTGATGAATCTGAAATAGCATGACTATCATGTCATCATGGAGACTTTCTTGCCCATTGCAATACGTTCTATCTTGCCTGAAAAATGTTGGTTCTTCAAGGCAATGAGTAGCAAGGTTATAGATCCTAGAAAATTGCTTGGTTTTCAGAGACAGATTGTGGGGACGCTCTGTGAGCTTGAAATGTATTTCCCTCCATCATTTTTTTATATAATGGTTCACCTAACCGTTCATTTGGTACACGAGACAAGAATGTGTGGTCCTGCTCGTATACGATGGATGTATGGTGTAGAGAGATATATGAAAGTGCTCAAAGGATATGTGATGAATAAGTCCAGGCCTGAGAGATGCATTGTAGAACGCTATTTAGTAGAAGAAGCAGTCGAGTACTGGTCTGAATTTATTCCGAAAATCGATGCAATTGGACTTCCAATTACCTGGTACACTAATAGGATGGATGGTGAAGGCATTACTGGTGGTCAACCTGTAAGTGTTAGTATGGAGGAACTAACACGGATGCACTTGTGCGTACTTCACAACATGGTCGACGTGCTTCCTTTTATTGACCTGCACATGCAAGCACTTGCTGAGACATTTCCCACCAGAGATAGTTGAGAACAATCGCACGTTTGTTGACTGGTTCAATGGTAATGTAGCAAATATGTTGTCACAGGATAAAGAATTAGTGAAAGAAAGAGTTAAGTGGTTATCCAGAATGTCTGATAGACATGTGTATTCATACAAGTGTTATCTTATTAACGGATACACATTTTATACCAGAGATCATGATGCCACAAGTACAATGCAGAATAGTGGGGTGTCCATTACTGCAACTGCAAGGATTAATCGATTACTACATACTTTGGACAGATTGTCAACATTTGGGAACTCAAAACGGGGTCCAAGTTGAAAGTTCTGGGTTCGTACGCGTTGATTTGAAGAATGTGGGATACAGAAATGACCCTTACATAATGGTCAGTCAAGGTCAACAAATTTTCTATGTCCCCGACCCAGTTAATAAGAAATGGTCTATTGTGGTTCTGTCAAACAAATTTAACAATAGTTACCAGATTAACGACCACGTCGATGAAGATGTTGACACAATCGATGATCCTTTTTAGAACTTCACTCATTATGTACCCTCTTTCGATGATCCTGTAAATCCACGCCCATACCAGAGAATAATTAGAGATGAAGATGAATATGGCAATCCGGATCTTGTTAACATTTATGGTCATGAACGAGAAAAGTCAACCAAAAAACGAAAAAGAAAAATAAGTGCTAAAATGAAATGTACACTTTATTTAATGTTGTTTCTTCTGCTTTATTGAATGTTGTTTCTTCTGCTTTATTAAATGTTGTTTCTTTTTGTTTATTAAATGTTGTTTCTTCTGTTTTACAGGATCATATCTTATTTGCCCTATCCCGAAGATGATGGAGATTATCATAATGGAGATTATGGTGGAGATTATCATGGAGATGATGACGCATATGATCGACATCATACAGATGACTTGGGACAGGGTGACACTGATGCTCCCACCACTAGCAGCTCTAGGGATAAGCGCACGAGGGGTATAGTCACGATGACTTCTTTGAAGAGAGCTCGTAGCAAGGGGAAAACACTTCAGGTAATTTTAATACAATTGAATAGTTAAAATTATAATTATATTGATTGATCATTGAACCTAATTAAATACTATGTAAATATTCCATAAATAAAAAAAATTATATTAATTTCACATTTCTCTACAAATTTCATATTATTTTTTTAAACAAAACTCAAGATATTATTAGCTAGGACCGCACTTACTGAAATACGCACGCCACCACCAGTTATTTTCACCTTTCATGGAACATATATATATATATATATATATATATATATATATATATATATATATATTAACTTTAAGTGGGTGAAATGGCATCGGTAAATTGCATGAGAAAATATAAATAGTAGTTTAGTTGTGGATGTTATGAACACAAGATGCACATGATATATAACTTTTGTGATCACCAGTTTGCTTTTGGTTTAATAAAATCAATCATACTATCATAGTTAGCATGTGCAATAAAAAGAGGAAGAAGAATACAAAGAGAGCCCTATTCTAAAGGTCCCTCCTATCTCTCCAACTTTAGAAGAGGTTAAGGCATGCATTTGTCATATAATGTACACTTTAAATATGGATAAATTTTAGTACAAAATGAACGGTAATAAAATTCTAGGGTAAATTATGTGAAACTCCTTGTGGTTTAAAAAATTGGTGTTAAACTCCTCTGTGCTTTAAAAATTGTGTGAAACCCCCTTGTAGTTTTATAAATTAATATGGTGTGAAACCCCAATTTTTATTGATATAATGGAAAATGTATTACACACTCGTTTTACAATATTTTTTTCCACTTTTTTTTGTTAGAAAATTACATAATTACCCTCCATTTACTATATTATAGGGGGGTTTGACGTCAAACCTTCATATTTTTACAATTTAACTTTTTTATATAGTTATGTAATTGTATGAAGGTTTGACACCAAAATCACATTTAATATAGTTAATGGAGGGTAATTCTGTCATTTTTCAATAAAAAATTTAAAAAATAATACTAAAAAGCGAGTGTGTAATACATTTTTCATTATCTCAACAAAACAGGGGGTTTCATGCCATATTAAAAAACCACAAGGGGGTTTCGCACCATATTTATAAAATCATAAGGGATTTCACACAATTTTTAAAGCATATGGGAGTTTCACACTTATTTTGCAAACCACATGGGGTTTGGAGCAATTTACCCTAAAAATCTATATCATCTTTATTTTGTTCATTTAGTTTTTAGTAATTTTTTTACTAATATACAAATTGGAAGAATTTCATATAGAGATCCAATTTTTTGATTGAATGTCAACTTTAAATAGTCCTCAATTTTGAAATGTATCAAATCAAAATGTACTTTGCTTTTTCCTTTTTTCCTCACCCTAATTTAACATTATAAATGAAGTATTTATCCATTTTCTTTGGGTCACTTTTGGTCTTTGGGTCCAACTCTTTTTGTCCCCTTTTTTTTCTTTTACATTTATAATATAACTTTATTAGTTAAATGAAATCCTTGTCAATACTTCCAAGTTCTTCATTTAAAAGAATTTAATAAAAAAAAATTAAGAATTACAAGTTTAGGGTGTTGTCTCTACCGTACATGTATAATTTAATTAAATATAAAATATACAAAATTAAAAGATAGTCAATGTCAACGTTAGCGAGGTGATCTAGAACCCCCAAATTTATCCATATTTGCACATGTATAATTTAATTAAATAAAAAATATAAAAATTTCTCTCACATGGAAAATTGAGTTATTTGAACATGTATAATTTAATTAAATAAAAAATATAAAAAATCAAAGATAGTCAGTGTCAACGTTAGCGAGGGGATCGAGAACCCTCAAATTTTACCAGCACATAACTTGTATGTGATCAAAACAACATTTTTGGCGATTTTTTGACAAATATTAAATCAAAATTGGACAATTAATTTAGTCATGTGACTAAAATTAAAATTTTAAACAGTTAAAAATTTTCTTATGGGATAACAAGAATCCTATAATATAATTAATAAAATTCTATCTTATTTATGAGACTGATACATGAATTTTTGCTTTAAAAAGATAAATTTTAAGGTGAACAAGTTTCACGATGAAATTAATTTTTAATTTATGAGCATATGAATCTATTCTGGACATGATACGTTTCAAATTTAATGAATTTAAAAAAAAAGAATTAGAATTGATGAATTAGTAAAATAGTTCAATATCAAACTATGAAATTTGTAAATGTGGGACCAACTCTTAAAAGAAAAATTATATCCAAGCAGATCTTGGGATCTCTTTAGATTTTCATATCTTAGTGTAGCTAGCTTCTAGTATATTCGGTATGAATTATTATGTTAGTGATGCTATATCATGCTAGTTATTGGATTTCTCCTATTTTGCTAAATAATCAATAATCAATTGTTAAATTTGACTAGGATATTTTTTGTTTTTTCAAGAGAGAATCATTTCCGGGAAAAAAAGATTATATTCTAGAGACAAAAAATAATGATGTGACAAGCATTTATCGCCTGCACTTTTCTTATAGAATCGGCTTCTAAAATTTGTACTCATTGATTTGATGGCTTTTATGGTCAAAGCACAATAAAATCTGTCATACATCAAAAAATATCGTATACTAACAATTAGTAGTACTGTGATATTAAATATTTCCCCCGTCCCAATATTATTTGAACATTTGTCTTATTTAAACGTTTCAATATTACTTGAATATTTTTAAAATAGAAATAAATATAAAATTAATACACTCACAACACCCTTATTTTATTCCACTCAAACCCACTAAAATCCACATTTCTTGATTTGCGATCCAATTCTAATGTTTAAGTCATCTTGGGATGAATAGAGTAATAATTTCTTATTCAGAAATTCACGGTGCTGAATTTCTATTCTCTAGTTTAGAAATTTTATTTTGGAAACATATTTTTTTATCAAGTAACTTTAATCAATTTTAATCTTAATCCTATTAATTTATGATTTTTTATCTTGATTCTATAATTTTACAAAATTGACTTTTTAGTTCTGTCACCTGCCCCACCTCAATTGACTTTTTAGTCATGTAGAGTCAATTACCCCACCTCAATTTTCATTACGAAATATTATATATACCTTTTAAAAATTTTAAAAATTTATTAAATTGTACAAGATATTTGTTGGGAGATGAATTTAATAAAGATATGATTTTGATTAGATCTCAAAACCCCTGAAGTATGACATGTTCAGAATAATCTTGATAGTTGAGTCAAGATTCAGTTTTAGAGTATTCAGGATGTTATCTGGAAAATGTATAGTCGCAGATATAGATCGTTAGATCTCAAGATTCTCAAGAACTCGAGAAGTTTCAAAGAAACCGGTTTCAAGATGAAATCGAAGTTCAAGTTTCATATGAAAACAAAGAAATCAAGACTCAAGATGAAATCGAGATATCAAGACTCGAATGAAACCGGCGAATCAAGACTCAAAGATGAAGACTCGATATCACCAAGATAATCAGAAGACTCGTAAGACCCCTCAAGACTCGTAAGACTCAAGACACAAGATGTAAGATCAAGAATCAAGATCAAGAATATCAAGGCACGATGAATTATCAAGAGTCGGGCAGAATGCATCAATGCTCAAGATAAACCTCGAATGTTCCGGGCACTAAACATATCTATCCTCGGCGGATGCAATATCGAGAAGATAGCGATTCCTTAGAAAGTTAGATATTGCCCAAGATATTCAAATGCAGCATAAAAGGAACTAAGACAAAGTGTTGTTAATGTTATATCACCGAGATTGTAACCTAAAGAGCCGCTGAAATAAGTCTACCTTTAACCGAGACAATAAATAAAAAGAGGAAGACAACATCGCACTATACCGACACCGACAAAAGGATGTCGTTTAAAAAAGATGTCGAAATACTAAGTTCCAGATCGCAAAAAGTGAAGACCGCTACATGAAAGGTTATTGCCTAAAAAACGTGTTAGGGAGTGTCAAACCCTAAATATAGCCGTTTCACACACCATAAGAGGAAACTCTCTGAGCTATCTCTCCATCGGATAGTTTTTCAAGAGTGACCTTGGTGTATGCCTATAAATACTTGTGACCTTCTACATTGAAAGGTTACGGGAAATTTGTAAAAGAACTTAAGAGCTCAAACTTATTATCATGAAGTTGAAGCACTCGAAAACCCAAGAATTTCCCAAGTGCTTTATATTGAAGAGAGCTCATTAAACTAAGCCTAGCTTGATAAGATATATCCAAAGCTTAGTCGAGATATCCTAGCCTTTGCATTGTTCTTTATTGTAAAGGATATCTCATTCTAGTTGAAACCAACCAAGAAACCCCAAACCCTTTAGAAGGTAGTTTGAGTGTGATTGTTGGTGAGATTGAGTTGTAAAGAGTGAGTAAACTACATTGAGGTAGTCGAAAGCTCTAGAGGAGAAGTTAGTAAGCTACTTGTGGTAGTCCTAAAGCTTGTGTGAGTTGAGTAAGTAAACTACAGAGGTAAATCGAAAGCTCAAGGTCGGGTTGAGTAAGTAAACTACAGAGGTAGTCGAAAAACTCGGGTCGAAGCCGAGTAAGTAAACTACGAGGTAGTCGTAAAGCTCAAGGAAGTGATTAGTGAATTTCTCTCAAGAGATCGCGAGAGTGGACGTAGGAGCTTGAGTCTCTCGAACCACTATAATTTGTTTGTGTTCTTTGCTTTCGCTTTTGCTTTTGCTTAACTTGTATATATTCTCAAAGCATATTTTCACCGATATTTCAGTTGGAATCAATCCAATCGGAAGTTGCATATAAATTGAATCACGTACTAATCACTATTCCATTAAAGGGAGGTTTTCAAAGAAAAGCTTAAAACGAGTATAAACTAAGGGCCAACCATTCCCCCCACATCCGAGTAAATTTAGAACAACAGATAGTTACCAAACCGAACTTACTCTTCCGAGGGTTCATGAAGTTAGTTATCCGATCCAAGCAACTCGGATCTCTCAAACTTCGGGACTCGGTTGGGATTATCCGAGGTTTTAAAAAAGCGACCAGATCACCGCCTCGGTGAGACTTTGACTCGTGAGCGATCCGTGCTTCTCGGGACCAAATCATCGACAACCCCGACCCAAGTTGACCTCAAAGAAGAAAAGTTTTAAAAACACCAACACGTGTATTCCCCCCATACACGTGTAAGACTCGCTTGCACCGGACCAACAAGTGGTATCGGAGAAGCGGTGGTTCAACTTGACCACTGCTTTGTTGACCAAAGTTTGATTTTCTAAAATACTTGTGGTCTATCCGAATCGATCTTATTTGGTGAATTCTTAAAAAGACTCGTTAAAATGTCTTCTAAGAAACTTCCCATGTTCTCAGTGGAGAACTATGATTTATGGAGATTGAGAATGCAGGCACACCTGTATTCTAAACATGAACGAATGTGGAGAGTGGTCTCTGAAGGGCCATTCCAATTTACTGTGGTGAATCCCAGAGGAACAGAAAATGATAGAAACGATCCTAGAGCAGAATTTCCTAAGTCTGATGACCAACTGACTCCTGAGGAGAGGAAGTTAGTCAATCTAGACTATATTGCTAAAGACACACTATACAGTACAATTGATGATGGTGTGATGGGAATGATCTCTCACTGCAATACTGCAAAAGAAATTTGGGATACACTAGCTGTAATGTGCCAAGGCACAGATCATATCAAGGAAAACAAACTTTCAGTTGCAATTGGAAAGTTTGATTGTTTTGAAATGAAAGAAGGCGAATCTATTGACAAATTAGAAGTCAGATTCACTAGCATTATGAATGATCTAAATGCACTTGGAAAGAAATATCCACAGAGAGAAGTTGCATTGAAAATTCTTAGAGGTCTTTCTAAGAAATGGGATATACACGCAGTGGTGATTGAAAACACCAAAAAAATTAATTCAATGCCATATCAACAAGTCTTCTCTGAGCTGAAAGCCTATGAGTTCGTAATTGATAAGAAATCCAAAAAGGCTGACAGCAAAGATGATTCATCATCTAGTAAAAAAGGCTTTTAAAGCCAAGGATAAAACCTGTAAAACTAGAGAGTCTGAGAACTCCCTTGTTAAAAATCAGGATGAGCTTGAGGATAAACTAGCACTGATGGCAAGGAGGTTTGAAAGACTTAATAGTCGATATGGAAAATACAAAAGCTATTACAGGAATCACAGGTACCAGAAGAAACCTGAGGACAGATCAACTGAGAAGAAGAAGGACCTGAAAGCTGAGGGATCTTCATCCAAAAGGAAGGACTCCAAGTCCAAAGAAGAAAGTGATCAGGATGATGATGCCAACAGATGCTATAATTTCCAAAAGAAAGGTCACTTCCAGTATGATTGTCCAGATCTGAGTGCTAAGGAGAGAAGAGAAAGACAAGCTAAAAGAGACAAGAAGTTCTCTAGCAAAAAGGCCATGGTTGCAGAAGAAGAACATTCTGAGGAGGGATCTAGCTCTTCAGATGAAATATTCTCAGACAGTGAAAGTGATGACATATGTCTGATGGTCATTGAGGAGGTAAACTCTTCTTTCTCTGTTGTTGCTCCTACACTAGCACAAGAGTTGTCAAGTTCAACTGTAAACAGTCATTTTGACCTGATGGATTCTTTTGAGAGTCTAATGAAGGACTATGCTGTTTTACAAGAACTGCTAAATGAAACTCAAGAGCGAATAAAGAATCGAAAGTGAAAATCTAAAATGGAAAGACTCTAGCAAATATCTGAAATCACTTCTCAATTAATGGGAGCTCTTGACGAACCGGATGTTACAAAGTACAACTCTCGAGAAAGAGAAGTTGATAGTGACCTAACTCGAAAAGCTAGAGAAATCCACTCAAGAGATTCAAATTTATCGTAACTAAGTTCAATGACCTCTCGAGAAGCATGAAACTCTACAGAATCGTGAGGATAGTGCAAAGAAGAAGTTAACTCTATTGAATCGCATCTAAAGTAATAGATGAAATTCAAAGTTACCAGAGATCCGCCACTATAAAATCTGGGATTGGGATACATTCCAGGGGAACCTCACAAGGTCATCCGAATCTTTGCATCAAGTAGCAAGAAGACAATCTTTGTAAAACCAAAGGCACCCACACTTCAAATCAAGAAATGCCCAAGGTTGTAGATAAGGGAAAATGACCCATGGTTTCAAAAAAACCAATGATCGTGGTAGAAAGCCTAAACCTCGGTGAAGGCTAGAAAAACCGAGCACTTCGATTGAAAATTTCGAGCAAGTACTTCAAAGCCTCATGCTAAGAATGCAAACTCGAAAGGATCTCAGACCAACCATCGAGGAATCTTCAGAAGAGAAACACTCAAGAGAGACATTCTCAATCAAGAGACCAAGTCCTCAGTATACTGAAAGACCCAAATTTCAGTACAGTAACCCGAACCCCACTTGCCTAAGGGTAAAGGTTACCCGAACCCGAAGTCAACAAAGATTTAGACCAGCTGCACAGAAGCCAAAGCAAATGAACAAAAAGGCCTCGAACCAAAGAAAAATTCAAAAGCCCATGTTCATGCTAAGGCTAGCACTCATACACAGAAACCGCTAAGGCACCCGTAGTAGTAAATGTGTATGTAGATGTTTATGGAAGACAGATCAGCCACTCTAAAGTAATTAGAGTTGTCAGGTAGATTTGGATTCCGAAAGGTACAGCTCCCTACACAAATTGGGTACCTAAGAATTGATCTGTTTTTCAGGAGGAAAACAAGGGCACTGAGCTGATTAAAGATCACACAAAGACCGATGAAAGGTGAGATGAAAAAAGCCCCCGATGTATGGTATCTTGACAAAGGATGCTCAAGACATATGACAGATTCAAAAAGATACTCAAAGGACTATGTTGAACAAAGAGGCCCTCGGATCACTTTTGGAGATAACTCCAAGGACAGATCAAGGATATGGAACTTTGGAAATCGACTCAGTTCATATCCATGGTGTTTCATATGTATCTGGATTGAAGCATAACTTGCTTTCAATAAGCCAATTCTGTGATAAAGGTTTCAATGTTGAGTTCTCTAAGAACTTATGTTATGTGAAAGATGATACCTCACAGAAAGTGTTACTGACTGGTACTAGAAAAGGAAATGTGTATCTTCTTTTGAGTTCAACTCCTAAAGATACATGTTTGGTTTCTAAAAGTTCCACAGATACCAGTTGGTTATGGCATAAAAGAATGAATCACCTGAATTTCAAAACCCTGAATAAACTTGCAAGATTAGCTCTTGTGAGAGGGTTGCCTAATGAAGTGTTCAGTAAGGAACATATTTGTGATGCGTGCCAAAAAGGAAAACAAAATTAGAGCATCATTTAAAAAGCAAAGTAGATGTTTTACCGAAAGAATACTTCGATTCGTGATATGGATCTTTTTGGTCCTATAACACCAAAGGAGCACTAATGGCGTGAAATACACATTGGTAGTAGTTGATGACTACTCAAGATATACTTAGGTCATATTCTTACTTCAAGAAGAAAGAGACTCGTATAAAATTGCGAATTATCGAAAAGGCTCAAAATTGAGAAAAAAATCGAAAGTGTGGTCAAAATCGATCCGACAAGGGAACCGAATTTATAAATCATATCATATCGATTATTGTGCAAAGAAATGGAATTTCTCATGAAACATCACCGGTAAGGACCCCTCAACAAAATGGTGTTCTTTGAAAGAAGGAACAGGACTCAAAGAAGTTCTAGGACAATGACAATGATACCAAGGTCGATATTCCTAAAAGATTTTGGGCTGAAGTTTGTCAACACCGCATGCTATTCTCGTAAACGGATCCATGCCGACCAAAGAGTCAAGGCAAAACACCCTATGAGCTTTGGAATGAAAGGAAGCCTCTTGTTTTTTTTTCTTTTCGCGTGTGTTTGGTTGCAAGTGTTTCATACACAATAATGGTAAAGATCATTGAAAACATTTGATAGTAAAGCCGATGAAGGAATATTCTTAGATATTCTCAAGTCAAGAAAAACTTTCGAGTTTACAACCAGGACTCTTATTGTGGAGGAAACACCTCATGTTGTTTTTTTGATGAATCTACTTGTGTTCGTAAGAAACAGAAACATGATGCGAAGAACCGACTAAGAGGATCACCAGATTAAGCCCGAAAAAGAATGACAAATCATCCATCGAACTCGAAAAGAAGAAGTCACCACATTCATTGATTGGAGTGACTCGCACTTCGATAAAGAAGTTCGATGGAACTCGCGATGGTGAGACTCAGAAAGCCAACACACCAAAGGTGACCAATCCGAATGCACACCCGCCTTCGCACTTCGGGTATGTGATGCCAATGAAGATGTGGTCATAGCTGAGGCAAATTCTGAATCTATTAACCAAAGGGGAACAAATGTCTCTGACAATGTTCTGAATGGAATTTCCCCTGAGGAAGATGAGTCCCTTTCTCCTTTTATGTTGTTCCCTGAGTTTCTTCAATTAATCGAACCTAACATTTCAAATGTTGAGGATATCACAAGAAGGGAACATCTAGAAGAAGATGGTTAGATAGTCATCCTACAAGTCGATTGTGGGTAATCTAACCAAGGTGTCAAAACAAGAAGGTTCCATGGTGAGAGTGCACTATTCTCGCTGCTTCCTATCGGAGAAAGAGCTCTATGAGATTGGTGAAGCTTACAAGATTCTCATCGATTATCTTGCTATGCAAGATGAAATGAACCAATTCTCAAGGAATGAAGTATGGGAGCTAGTGGATAGGCCTGAAAGGCACAATGTCATTGGAACCAAGTGGGTTTTTAAGAATAAAAGAGATGAAAACAACAACATTGTAAGAAACAAGGCAAGGCTAGTTGCACAAGGTTATTCCCAAGAAGAAGGCTTGGATTATGATGAAACCTTTGCACCTGTTGCAAGATAGAAGCCATCAGATTGTTTCTTGCATATGTCGCCCACATGAAGTTCACATCCTATCAAATGGATGTGAAAAGTGCATTTTTGAAATTGTGCTTAAAGAAGAGGTTTATGTAGAACAACCTCCGGTTTCAAAACAGAATGACCAAGTTTACAGGCTCAGAAAAGCTTTGTATGGTCTCAAGCAAGTACCCAGAGCATGGTATGATACTCTTTCTCAGTTTCTTACTGACCATGGTTATGTCAAAGGAACTGTTGATAGAACTCTATTCAGGATAGAAGATGGGGAAGATATCTTACTGGTTCGGATATATGTTGATGACATCATTTTTGGATCTCCAAACCATCACCGTGTAAAAAGTTTTTCAACACCGATGAAAGGCAAGTTTGAGATGTCAATGATGGGAGAGATGAATTTCTTTCTAGGTCTTCAAGTGAAACAATCAAAGGAAGGAATCTTCATCAACCGTGCAAAGTACACCGTAGATCCGATTGCAAATATGGTGTATGCAACTGCAATGCGCTTAGAATTCCTATGAATACTAACTACAAGATGGATCCTCGATTACAAGGCAAATCAAGAAGTCATAATTTGATTATAGAGGAATCATTGGATCATTGCTCTATCTCACAATGAAGTAGGCCCGATATAACATTTCTTTGTTGATATGTGCAAGATACCAAGCTAATCCTAAATTAGTCACATGGAGGTCGCCAAAAAGATACCAAGTATCTTAAGGGCATAGTGAATAGAGGATTATGATATCCAGCTGTTGATAACCTTGAATTAACTGGTTACTCAGATGCTGATTATGGAGGTTGCAGAATTGACAGAAGTCCACAACAGAACTTGTCAATTTCTAGGAAGTAAGTTTATATCTTGGTTTTTCGAAGAAATGGACCTCGATGAGTGACCAAAGATTACCGAAGGCTCAATACATGGTCTGCGAGGAAGTCTGGCCAGGCCGCATTCTTTGCCTCGCACAACAATTAAGGGATTATAAGGTTGTAGCCAATGAAGTACCAATATTTTGTGACAATAATAGTGCCATTGCTATTTCACAAAATCTGGTATTGCACACCAGATGCAAGCACGTGGATATCAGACATCACTTCATCAGAGATCATGTCGAGAAAAAGGACATAAGGATGGAGAAAATTCATATCGATAAGAGAGAGTCGATATCTTGACTAAACCTTGGGCTAAATCAAGATTTCGTGAACTTTCAAATTGAATTAGGGATGTTGGATCCAGTGTATAGAGTAAAATCTAAAAATTGAAGGTTTTCGTAAGCATGAAGTTTTCTCGAGAATACTCGGTAAGCTCGGATAAAATGGAAATACCGAACCGAGTCTCGAAACTCAGATTCTTCGAAGGTCAATTACCGATATTATCTTGAACCCATTAAGTACTCAAGATTATCATCGACATTTTATCAAGGTCAATACTCAGTAAGACTAATAGAGGGAAATTAGTCCGAAGAAGTAATGACTCATGCGACTCATTTATTGCTTAAGTGAAACTCAGTAATCATTCGCAATAAATACAAAACACCGAGGAATATTTTTTTGGGGGATCTTTGAAATTCCTAAAGAAGGTCAATAAATCATTAAATGCTCACATTTTTAATCACCAATGAAGATAAAATGGCGGCTTACTTTTCGGGAATTGACCTTTCGCATACCCGATTAATCGTGGATTAATCTTAACCGTTGCTTTTCACCTAACCAATGCGAATTCCCACGATCTCGAACTATTTAGTCCTTTGAAAGCCATTCAAGCCAAATTTTATTGAAACCCTTAGTTCCCAAAATCCTCTGCAAAGAAAATCCCTTTGCCCAGAAAACCCAAAACCCTAAGTCTTCAAATCTTCAAAATCTCAAATGACTCCTACCATGTTCGAAAAATTAGCCGAGACAAACAAGCCATGGTATGGGTACGTGGTTTCTCTGGAGAGTACGACGAATGCCAAGCACGAAGAAGAGGCGCTCCATTTAATCCGATTGGCGAAACTGACGTACCTCGTCGCAAATCGATCGGAGGCAGAATATACTCCCGAGGTAATAGAGTTTGTCGCTAACTTGGAAATAAATGAGGATGATTGTATAGAGTCAGAGATTTCTGTTTCCCATCTTGAACAATCGATGAAATATGTGGATTTTGTTCGAGAGCTATACATTGTCCCTAAGAACTTAAACGATGTATTTGAGTTGTGCGATAGGGGAGATGATCCCTCATTGTATATGTTGGGATGGGAGCAGGAGTATCTTGACAAGGTTGCCGAGAAACCTGTTAAGTTTGAGACAACTCTGCACAAACGGCATCTACAGCCGAAATACAGAGTATTGATGGATATTGTGGGAAAGTGCATAATGAGTCGATCTGGAAGCTTCGAGCAGATCAGTACTCCCAAACTCCGACTGATGGCGGCGATTGAGGACTCACCCACCAAGGATTTCAACTGGTTGAAGTATCTGATCAAGGTGGTGAGCGAGCAAGCCAAGGTCATAAAAAAGGAGGAGGATGGGGCAGTATCTATCAAAGGCAGAATCCTCCACGCCACCAAAGTAGTCTTTATTTTGGAGATGTGCCGAGAGGAGGAGGATATCTTCATCAAATCTACTCCATTCCCTAAGTCCAAAATAATGTTCAAGCCGATTGTTGCGAAGAGGACAATCAAGGGAAAGAAAGAGAAGAAAGTGGAATCACCAATTGCGGCTGCTGCTGAAGTAAGCCAACAAACCAGGGGGAAGGTGTTGTTGGATGCCAAGAAGGAGCATGGTGAGAAATTGAAGCAGAAAACCCTTGCTCCAAAGCGCAAAAGGATGGTGGTTCTCACTGATGATGATGAAGAAAGTGAGACTGAGGAGATTCAGCCTGAGAGCCAAACTGCTCAGAAATCCCCTTTACTTGTATTGGCTCAGGCTATCTCAAAGGCACAGGATCAAACTGAGGAGCAAGTCTTCTCTGAGGTACTTAAAACATCACTGAGCTCAGACAAATTTTCTCAAGAAATTTTCCAAGGACCTCAGACCTCAGAGAAAGTACAGATTCCCTCTGAGGATATGCCGGCTCGATCATCAAGAAGCTTCAGATTCTCTGGCGAGGATATGCCCACTCAGTTCTCAGAGCAAGCAGATATTCCCACTGAGGAGGCGCCAGCTCAAACCTCAGAACCAAGTCATATCCAGACTGAGGAGCTGCCTGTCCAAACCTCAGAGTTTGCTGAGCCTCAGGAGCCGACGAATTTTGATGAGCTCCTGAATGAGCTCTTAGTCGACCTTTCAGAAGAGTTTCCAAATGAACCTGAGAGCCCGATTCTCAAGAAAGGTGAAGCTGAAGAGACCGAATGGCGAAGCAAGGGGGAACGGTTCATTCTTGACCACTACCCTGAGCTGAGCTCATTCCCTAACCTCCAAGACATCTTCTTCAGATTGAGGTCAACAGTCTACATCCTCAACCAGACTCTTCCAGAGATGCTTAATATTGCTTCATTCGGAGGGGAAGACCGGTGGAACGAGGAGACAACTTTTCTCACCAATTCTCGGGGGTTCGTAAAAAAGCAAGTTCGGATGAAAATCTCAGATTTTGATGAGCTTGTGAAGAGGGTAGGTGGCCGAGAGAATCCGGAAGTTGGTGCCCCGAGCTCCATTGACAAATCTCAGGATGGGGACCAACAAGGGGATAATGAGAGTCAATCTCAGAAGGAGAAAGACTCAACTGATTCTGATCAGGCTGCTGTCGAACATCCTCAGACTGAAGTTAGCCTTCAGGTAACTTTTGGCACAATTAATAATTATGTCAGGTTTACTGAAGTTCCTACCTTTAAATCAGAATGTCCGATATGCGACAGAGGCTCAGTGGACACCCAAGCTCAGGGGTGAAGCCCCAGTTCAAACCGAAACTTCGAGTTCAGATCGAGACTCAGGATGAACAAACAAATTTCAGAGGCACAACAGATCAGTAATGCTCCTGAGATTGATCTCACCCCGATGATGGATAAATTGGAGAAGGTTGAGCCAATACTGAACAAAATTGCTCAGATTGAAGAGGCATTGGCCAACCAAGCTCAGAAGATTGAAGGATTGAGTACTTCTTCAGAACTGGTGCTGCTTCAGAGATCTATGACAGAAAAGCTGACCTCCATGGAAGCAAAGCTAGAAGACAAGATGGAGGGGGTCAAGGCCGAAGCAAAGAGTCAAAAAAAGCATCGAGCAGATACCTGCATTGTTGAAGCAAAGTTGGTTGAGAGGGAATGATATGCTAGTAAAGAACGCCGATTGAGCTCAATGCTCATGGCCAAGATGATGATATGTTCAAGGAAGCTCTTCGCCAATTTGCACATCCGTCTCAAGAGTTCTTCAGGGCCAAGAACCACCTTAAGGCGCTTTAAGGAGCGAGCAAGATCGATGGCGGGGGAGGTGCAGAGTGTCGAAAGAGCAATATCACATGGACACAACACTCTCTGTGCTTCTACCAGAGTATGGTTCCAAGAAGGGGAAAGACTCGAGCCGATCTCGTGCAATTATTGAACATACTCAAGGGCAAGGTTGTTAAAAATGTCTTTGAAGAAGATACTTGCCGGGCCATGAAGGAGATTGAAGCCACCGAGAAGCTTAAATTCAAGGAGGTGGAGAAGCTACCTACACTCGTGTTTCCCAATGCAGAAAAGTTGCAATGGAGAAACCGAGTGGTAGAGGAAGGATTGGGACAAGCCAGGGCGGTGCTGAATTGCCCATCAAGAGAAAGGCCATGGTGATGGAAGAGCCTGAGGGCAAAAGAGCAAAGGCTTCTACGCCAGTTCAGAGGAAGCTGATATTGGGTAATCAAGATTCTCGATCCGAGCCCAAGAAGAAAGTCTTCAACACTAGAAGCACTCAAATCACTCCAGATTGAACAAGCGAAGAAAATCGCCTCGCTTTACGGTGTACCAAAGGATCGAAAAAAATCAAGAAGAGCGAAAAGAAGGAGGGTTCGTAAGGTTCGCAAGCAAAAGGAGAGGGAGCACTAAAGCACAGAAATGGCCGCACGTTGACAAATGGATGCCTATCCGCCTCGATGATGCGTGGAAGAAATCAAGAGAACCTTCCGGTTCTACTATGATGTGCTTTCGAGAGAGGGAGAGGGGAGAGCCTCAGATCCGAATGAGGCTTTCATTGATTATCTCCTTTCTATCCGAAGTACCTTCAGAGTTGGATAAATCTTATGATGAAGCAAAGGTGCAGATAATCCGCCTCCCTCCATATGTGTACCCTCCTCCCAGCCGAGAATGGTTGTGTTAATGGTTTCAAGAAACCGTTTCAAGATTAAATCAAGTTTCAAGTTTCAAGATGAAACAAAGAAATCAAGACTCAAGATGAAATCGAGATATCAAGACTCAAGATAAAATCGAGGAATCAAGACTCAAAGATGAAGACTCAAGATATCGGGTCCAAGATAATTTATAAAGACTCAAGACCTCAAGACTCGAAGACCACTCAAGACTCGTAAGACTCGAGATTGTAACCTAAAGAGCCGCTGAGTTGTCTACCTTTAATCGAGACAATAGTCAAAAAGAGGAAGACAACATCAGTACCATATCGACAATCGACAAAGGACAGTCATTATGTCGAAAATACTAAGTTCCAGATCGCAAAAAAGTGAAGACCGGCTACATGAAAGGTTATTGCCTAAAACGTGTTAGGGAGTGTCAAACCCTAAATATAGCCAAGTTTCTCACACACCATAAGAGGAAACTCTCGAGCTATCTCTCCATCGGATAGTTTTTCAAGAGTGACCTTGGTGTATGCCTATAAATACTTGTGACCTTCTACATTGAAAGGTTACGAAATTTGTAAGCAACTTAAGAGCTCAAACTTATTATCATAAAGTTGAAGCACTTTCGACCCAAGAATTTCCCAAGTGCTTTATATTGAAGAGAGCTCATTAAACTAAGCCTAGCTTGATAAGATATATCCAAAGCTTAGTCGAGATATCCTAGCCTTTGCATTGTTCTTTATTGTAAAGGATATCTCATTCTAGTTGGAAACCAACCAAGAAACCCCAAACCCTTTAGAAGGTAGTTTGAGTGTGATTGTTGGTGAGATTGGAGTTGTAAAGAGTAAGTAAACTACATTGAAGTAGTCAGAAAGCTCTAGAGGAGAAGTTAGTAAGCTACTTGTGGTAGTCTGAAAGCTTGTGTGAGTTGAGTAAGTAAACTACAGAGGTAGTCAGAAAGCTCAAGGTCGGGTTGAGTAAGTAAACTACAGAGGTAGTCAGAAAACTCAGGGCCGAGTTGAGTAAGTAAACTACAGAGGTAGTCAGAAAGCTCAAGGAAGTGATTAGTGAATTTCTCTGAAGAGATCAGGGAGAGTGGACGTAGGAGCTTGAGTCTCTGAACCACTATAATCTGCTGTGTTCTTTGCTTTCTGTTTGCTTTGCTTAACTGTTGCATATATTCTGAAAGCATATTTTCACCGATATTTCAGTTGGAATCAATCCACTGGAAGTTGCATATAAATTGAATCACAGCCTAATCACTATTCCATTAAAGGAAGGTTTTCAGCAAAAGCTTAAAACGAGTATAAACTAAGGGCCAACCATTCCGCACATCTGAGTAGCTAGAACAGATAGTTACCAAACTGAACTTACTCTTTTGAGGGTTCAGTAAGTTAGTTATCTGATCCAAGCAACTCAGGATCTCTGAAACTCAGGACTCAGTTGGGATTATCTGAGGTTTCTGAAAGCAGCTCAGGATCACTGTCTCAGTAGACTTTGACTCAGAGCGATCTGTGCTTCTCAGGACCAAATCATCAGGACAACCTGACCCAGGCTGACCTTAGTAAGTAAAGTTTTAAAAACACTGAACACGTGTATTCACCCCATACACGTGTAAGACTCGTTTGCCTATAAATTTTCTTAATTATATAGACATTTTCAATCTTCAAATTACAAATTACTCCAAATTATAAAAATAATTATCTATGAAAATTACAAATGTGTAGGCAATTTACTCGTAGATAATTTGTTTGCCTTTAAGAACCCTAGGAAATCCGTAGGTAATCCGTAGGGTATTTATGAGCGGAATTTTGTTGGAATATTCCTTAGTTATATTAGAAAAATCAATTCTCTTCTTGTAGTAAATTAAATACGGCAATGAATGAATGAATTATAATTCAACATACCATCGTGGTCAATTGTAATTCAAATTATTAATTAATTATAAATTACTTTTTTTTATCAATTCTTTTTCCCTATCTGGATTACATTCCTGTGTCCGCCCCTGGTTACACATTCTCGAATATTTTTTTATTAAATGGAGCAAAATAAAATAAAAAGACAATTTTGTGCATTAATTGTACGTTACAACTGGTGCAATTTTTATTTATTTAAATAAATTATATTTATAAAATATGGAATAGAAAAATATTATTTTATATAAAAAATATTAATTCATATATAAAAATTAAAAAGTATTAATTTATATACCAAATAATATTAGTATTTTTTTAGTAGAAACTGCTGTAAAAAACTGCACCAAAACAAAATAAAAATGTGTATATTATTGAAAGCAATGTTTTCATAACCGAACCGGTGATCGAACCGGACAGTCCACCGATCAGTGGTTCAACCGGTCGGACCGGTTCAACCGGCGGTTCAACCGTTGAAATGATTTCTGCCTAATTTTTTTCAATATTTCTTATATTTAGTTAAAAAATAAAATAAATATACACCTATAAAAATTTAAACATATATCTTATAACTTTTCATATCTAAGAAAACACAATTGAGTCATGGTCATAATAAAAAACAACACAATAATATGAGAGAAAGTAACTTAAAAGAGAAAAGTGAACCTTATATTTTTATCCCACATCAAGTACATATTAAAAGAAAATGTAAGAGAAAATAAAATCGCATAATTTTGTCCCACATCGAAAATGTTAAAAGAAAATGTGAGAGAAAACAATATAAAAGGGGAAAAGTGTACTTCACCTCATATATTTGTCCCACATCGAAAGTGTTGGAGGAAAATGTGAGATTAAGTATTATAAAAGGGGGTGAAGGTGGAACTTGATTCATATATTTCTCCCACTTCATACATTTATCCCACATCGAAAGTGTTGGAGAAAAATGTAAGATGAAGTATTATAAAAGGGGTGAATGTGGACCTTGGTTCATTTTATCCCACATCGAAAGTGTTGGGAAAAAATGTGAGAGGAAGTATTATAAAAGGGGTGAAGTTGGACCTTGGTTCATATTATTCCCACCTCATACATTTATCCCACATCGAAAGTGTTGGAAGAAAATGTGAGAGGAAATATTATAAAAGGGGTGAAAGTGGACCTTGGTTCATTTTATCCCACCTCATACATTTATCCCACATCGAAAGTGTTGGGAAAAAATGTGAGAGGAAGTATTATAAAAGGGGTGAAGTTGGGGTGAAGTTGGACCTTGGTTCATATTATTCCCACCTCATACATTTATCCCACATCGAAAGTGTTGGAAGAAAATGTGAGAGGAAATATTATAAAAGGGGTGAAAGTGGACCTTGGTTCATATTATCCTCAAAAGTGTTGAGGAAAATGGGAGAGAAAGTAGTTTTAAAATATATATTTTTTTTTAAAAAGGTGAAAACCGGTTTTTTCCGGTTAGGCGGTTCGCCGGTTGAACTGGTTTTTTCCGGTTTTGACCGGTTCAACCTGAAAAGCGGTTATTAGGGTGTTTTTTGACCGGTTTGCCGGCCAGTTCCCGGTTCAACCTGTTGAACCGGCCGGTTCAAACCGGTTATGAAATCATTGATTGAACTTAGAAGCTCAATATTTAACAAGTAGCTCTGTAATCGCTCTATACAAGTTTGTTACGATGACACGTGAAGCTCCTGAATAAAATGCCTCCTAAATAAATTGTGTGAATTAAATAACAAATGAATTATGTAATTCAAATGGAAGACACTTTGACTTTATTGACTTCAACATGCTCCGATTGGCTTTGGACCCCGTTAGATATAAAATCTTTCCAAGAAAATCAAGAAATTTTTTTCTTCCTTCTTATTCCCCTAACTTTCAAAAACTCCAATTAAGGAAGCCAAGTGGGAGAATTCTTGAATTTATGGGATAATCTTGTATTCCAAGAATACTTATCTCCTTTCCATAAAATCTTTTCAAGAAAATCATTCTCCCCTTTTCTTTAATTATTTTCGAAAAATGCAAGGAAAAATAGCAACAAGATATTTAATTTATTTTATGCACCTTTTACTTAATGGACTTTAATTGGACTACTTGAGGGGCCTTTAGGAGAATTAAGATGGATCTCCCAATGGGCTTCTGAATTCCAATATTGAGCCACAATATAATTCAGCCCATTAATATTAATTAATTCTACTATATAATTAATATTGCACTATCTATCTCAACTCATATTACGGTAATATGACTCCCGGTTATTATTTCCCGTGTTTAAGATTATTTTGTCAATTAATTAATTAAGCCACTAGAAATTTTTATATTAATTAATATATTTATCCTTGGAGTAAGGATAGCTCAACATTATTATCCATACCGGAAAATTAATTCCACTTGCAAGATTTGGTATGATAAAGGTTCTGAGCCCACCAAGGGGACTAATCATGCAAGACTCTCCAAGCACACGATTCTCTGTATTAAGTTAGCAACTGTCATGTAATTAATATTATTGCCCAAGATATAGGGTGTTGGTCCCGGTGTAAACGAGTCTTACACGTGTATGGGGGGGGGAATACACGTGTTCAGTGTTTTTAAAACTTTTTTCTTCTTGAGAGGTCACTTGGGTCGAGATAGTCTCAAGATTAGGTTACGAGAAGCCTGGATCGCTCGAGTCAAAGTCTCTTGAGACCCAGTGATCCCGAAATGCTTTTCAGATACCTCAAATATTCCCAACCGAGTCCTAAGTGTCGAGATCTCGAGTTGCTTGGATCGGATAACTAACTTCTTCAATCCTCGAAGAGAGTTCAGGTTTGATAACTATCTCTGTTCTAGCTACTCGATTAAATCTTGAATGGTTGGCCCTTAGATTATACTCGTTTTAAGCTTTCTTTGAAAACCTTCCCTTAATTGAAATAGTGATTAGGTGTGATTCACTTATGCAACTTCATTGGATTGATTCCAACCAATATCGATGAAAAGTATGCTTTCAAAACAAGTTAATGCAACGATTAAGTATGCAGATAAGAAAGCAATAAAGAACACAAAGAATTATAGTGGTTCGAGACTCAAGCTCCTACGTCCACTCTCCCCGACTCTTGAGAAATTCACTATCAACTTCGAAGCTTTACGACTACCTCGTAGTTTACTTACTCAACTTCGCCCTAAGTTTTACGACTACTCCGCGTGGTTTACTTACTCAACCCGACCTTTAGTTTTTTTCGACTACCTCCGTAGTTTACTTACTCAATCACACACAAGCTTTGGACTACCCTCAGTGGCTTACTAACTTCTCCTCTAGAGTTTTACTACTCTCCGCGTAGTTTACTAACTCTTTACAACTCTTCTCACCAACAAACACACTCCAACTACCTTCTCAAGGGTTTGGGGTTTCTCGGTTGGTTTCCAACTAGGATGAGATATCCTTTACAATGAAGCACAATGCAAAGGGTTAGGATATCTCGACTAAGCTTTGATAAATCTTATAAAGCTAGGCTTAGTATAGTGAGCTCTCTTCAATATCGAAGCACTTGGGAAATTCTAAGTTTTTCGAAAATGCTTTAACTTTTGCAAGAATAAGTTTGAGCTCTTGAGTTGATAAAATTTCCCACCAGAACCTTACAATGTAGAGGGTCACCGTATTTATCTTGACTTTAGTTCCTTTTATGCGCATTTGAATGTCTTGGCAATATCTAACTTTTAAGAATCGCTATCTTCTCGAAAGATGCATCCTTGAGGATAGATATTATTAGTGCCTCGGAACACTTTTGTTCTTCTTGAGCATTCAAAGATATTTTGGTTCTTGAGAAGTCTTGATATAACATTGTGCTTTGATTTACTTTGATCTTGATTTCTGAATCTTACGTCTTACGTGTCTTAGTCTTACTCGAGTCTTCGTGGTCTTCGAGTCTTGAGGTCTTTCGAATCTTTGTAGTTTATCTTGATTCTTGATCTTAAGTCTTCGTCTTTGAGTCCTCGCCATTCAAGATTTATCATCTTGAGTCTTGATATCTCGATTTCATCCTGAAATTTCGGATACTTCAAAAACATAAGAGTTCTTCAGAGTCTTCAGAGCCTATCCTAAACTATATCTGCTGACTATACATTTTGTAGATAACATCCTGAATACTCTAAAACTGAATCCTGACTCAACTATCAAGATCATTCTGAACATGTCATACTTAGGGGTTTTGGGATCTTAATCAAAATCATATATCTTTATTAAATTCATCTCCCAACAATTTCCCCCTTTTTGATGATGCCAAAACCTATCTTGTTACAAACATAAAACCTATACTCAGGTTTTAGTTTATCCTATTACAAGATTGGTTGTCTCCCAACAATTTCTTAAATCAGAGAATCTCCCAACAATTTCAGAGTTTCTCAGCAGTTTAATCATTCAGCAATTTCTTCAGTAATGAATCTCTTTAAATAGTTCATTACCAAATACTTACATAAATTTTTCCAAATTCAGACAATTTCCCCCATATCATCATACATTCAAGCATATCAAAATAAAAGACATGTAAATAAGATAATGAGATATTATCTTTTGAGCATAATGATAAATCTTCATTGATGATGAGTATACAATTACAGATTACAATGAGTTTATCAACAAAATCAAAAAGACAATTTTTTTTTAAAGATTACAGAATCTTCTGAGTCTTCAGTCTTCAGATTTGGCTCTTCAGTCTTCTGCTCTTCAGTTTGCTTCATTCTCAACTTCATCAGTGGGCACCTCCAGATCGAACATTCCGAAGAATCTCTTCTTCAGCTCATTTCTTTCCTTATTGATGTCTGGACTATTTCCTGTTAGACCCAACTGACCAGCATACTGAGCAATCTCTTGAGTAATGACCTTCTCATTCACCAAGCCATTATCAAGTCTTGGAGGAGGATAGGAATATGGACCAGGGGCTACTATCTGTACTTCTCCTTCATCCGCAAGGTTAATCCAGCTCTGTAGATACTTTGGATAGAAGGTAAGGAGATACTCAATGAATGCTTCATTCTGATCTGAGCATTCCCATCTCCATTCCCTGAGAACATCATAATTGAACCAGAAGGTTCTCTTGACTTCTTCCCACATATCGTTGAGTTTAATGGGCATCCATTTATCAACGTGGGGCCACTTTAGCTCTTTTGATGTTCCTTTCCTCTTGCTCGAAAACTTCCTAAATTCACTCCTTCGCTTCTGCTCTTCGTCTATCTTCTTTCTGATCACGGATGCTCCTGAGATCGAAGCAGCAACTTTCTTAGCTTGTTCCATTTGGAGTGTCTTCAGAGCATTTCTAGTATTGAAGACTTTCATCCGAGGTTGAGACTTCAGATTCTTCTTTCTTTCATCATCCGAAATCGAACTTTCTCGGATTGGCTTAGGAGCCTTCATGACGCTTGCTTTTCGGGTTGAACAACGCCCAAGGCTTTCCTCTTCATAGGCAATTCAGCAGCAGCCTGGCTTGTTCCAACTTTTGCTCTAGCACTCAGTTTCTCTCTTGAAACATCAAGCATGGTTTGCTCAGAAACTCGAGTGTAGACAGGCTTCTCCACCTGAGCAAACTTTAACTTCTCAGAAGCTTCACTTCTTTTAAGGCTTTGGCTAACTTATACATTTCAGCATCTTTTTGAGCCTTCTTCTCCAAAGTACGTGCCATGAACTTTCTGAGATCTTGAACTTCCTTTTCCCTTCTTGGCACCGTAATTTGGAAGAAGTCCGGAGAATCTTTGTGTCCATGTGATATTGCTCTTTGCTCACACAAATGAATCTCTCCTCGCTATCGATCTTCTTCGTCTTCCAAATTCTCCTTAGATGGTTCTTGGCCCGCGAAAAATTCTTGAGATAAGTGGGCAAAGCGGCGGATAGTGCTTCTTTGAACATCTCTCATCTTGGTCATGAGCATTGAGCTCATTTCCTCGGCCAGCAGATTTTATCGGCACCTCATTCTTTTTTTTGCGGTTTCACCTCTAGGAAATCGAAACTCTCCCCAGTGTTTACCTTGATTCATCACTTAACTTCGGCCTTGACTCCTCCGAACTTCTCATTCATTTTTTTCTTCCATGGAGGTCATCTGGATGGTCGAGTGTTTTGAATTTGCACCAGGCTCACGAAGAGTGACTAAGACTTTCCATTTTTGAGCTTGATTGGCCAACGTCTCTTCCATCCGAGCAATTTTGATCATCATTGGCTCAACCTTCTCAAGTTTTTCCATCAAGGGAGTAAGATCAATCTCGGGAATCTTCTGCACCTCCGCGGCTTGTCGATCATCCTCACGTACTTTCGGCTTTCGCCCTGAGCTCCAGGTCTCCAATCCCGAGCCTCGGTCTATTTATCGACAATTCGAGTTAAAGATAGGACTTTTCGATAACTTTGGCATAATTGTTAATAGTGCCAAAAGGTACCAAGAGTTCTAACCGATCGAGGTTGACCAATTTCGGAGTTGATCGGGCAATGAAGTCTCCTTTTCCATCTGAGGCTAACTCAACATCTCCCCCGTTGGTCCCCATCTCCATCTGTGGATTTGTCTCATTTGCTCGGGGCACCAACTTCATTGCTCTCCTTTTCGATCAACTTCTTCCGAACTAGCTCATCAAAATCGGAGTTTTTCATCCTCGAGCTTTGTCCTCCTGAACCACGAGAAGTCGGTCGGGAAAGGCTCCCTCATTCCACTAGTCTTCCCCTCGAATGCGGCAATATCAAGCATCTCGGGGAAGAGTCGATTGAGGATGAATCTGATCGTCCTTAATCTGAAGAAAACATCTTGCGGATCGAGGGTATGAAATTTGAGCTCGAGGGTAGCGGTCAAGAATGAACCGTTCCCCTTGCTCCTCCACTCGCCTTCTTGACTTCTCCCTTCTTCCATCTTGGGCTCTCTAGTTCGGTTGAAACATCTCGCTAAGGGATCAAGAAGTAGATCACTCGAGGCTCATCAAGAATATTACGCTCCCCGAGCCTCGTGACATCTGAAGTTTGTGCGGTCGGGTCCTCGGTTTGCATCCCGAGAGGGTTACGAGGCCTGAGTTGGCATATCCTCGGTTTGAATCTGAAGTCGGCTCGTTCTTTCCCTGAGCCTACACATCTTGGTCGACTCTGGTTTGCTCTTACCTGCGAGCTTTGCACATCGAGGTAGGTATCTCTCGAGGTCTGAGCTCCTTTAAAATTTCACGAGAAATTTTATCTCGAACCTAGCGATGTCTCGAGCACCTCGGAGAAGACACCTCTCCTCGATCGATCCACGAGTCCTCGAGATAACCTTGAGCCAATACTTGTAATGGTGAACTCTGAGCGGTTTGGAGCTCCGGTTGAATCTCGTCAGAATCACTTTCATCTTCATCGGTGAGAACCACCAATCTTCTGCGTTTTGGAGCAAGATCCTTTAGTTTCAACATCTTTGCTCCCTGCTCCATCTTTGCCTCCAACAAAACTTTCCCCCGGTTTTGTTGAGTCTCTTTTTCACCCATGGCGGTGATTCAACCTTCTTTTCTCTCTTCCCCATGATGACGCCTTTTGCTTTGCGGAATGGGTTTAAAGAGAATTTTGGATTTAGGGAATGGGGTCGAATTGGCGAAGATATCCTCCTCCTCTCTGCACATCTCCAAAATGTAAGCAATTTTGGTGGCATGGTGGATCTTGCCTTTTATTGAGATTGCCCCATCAACCTTCTTCAAAACTTTGATCTGCTCACTCACCGTCTGAATCAGAATTTCAGCCAGTTGAAGTCAGTGGTGGGTGAGGCCTCTATCGCCGCCATTAGTCTGAGCTTGACTTGATCGCTCTCCCCGCAAGACTCATGATGCATTTATATCCATCAATATTTGTGGCTTTAAGTGCCTCTTATGCAATGTCGCCTCAAACTTAACAGATTCTCAACAATCCTATCTAAGTATTCTGCTCTCTACCGACATATACATCGTAGGATCCTCTCCTATATCACGAGCTCAAAAACATCATTCAGATTTTTTGGGGTTATGTACAAATCCCTTTCAAAATCGACGTATTTGGACGAATGCTCTAAGTGTGATACAGTAATCGAAGAATGCATACAGTCCTCTTCATCTACCTTCAAGTTATAGATGAATTCGATTACCTCTTTCGCAAACTCCTGGTCTGGTCGGTTTGCGATTAGTTGGGTGAGTTTAGTTTAGCGAAATCATATCAGAGCCTCCTCTTCTTGAGCTTTGAGTTGGTTGTGCTTTTCGAGTGAAACAACGAACTCGTACCCACGGCTTGTTGGTTTTCGCTAATCTGTCGAACAAGGTTGGAGCCATTTTAGAGATGATTTGAGAAATGAAGCTTTAGGGGTTTAGAAATTTCGGGCAAGGGATTTATTTGCAGAGGATTTGAGAACGAAGGGTTTAATAAAATTTTGGCTTGAAAGGCTTCTTAGGGTATATATAGCTTTGAGATCGTGGGGAATCGAGTTGGTTAGGTGAAAAACAACGGTTGAGATTAATCTCCGATTAATTGGGTATATGAACCGACGATCTCCGAAAAGTAAGCCGCCAAAACATCCTCATTGGTCATTAATGTAGCAGAGCATTAAATGACTGTTGACCTTCTTCGGAATTTGAAACGATCCCGCCCAAAAACATTCCTCAGGTGTTTTGTATTTATTGCGAATGATTTATGAGCTTCACTTAAAGCAATAAATGAGTTGCATGAGTCATTACTTCTTCAGACTAATTTTCCTCTATCAGTCTTCTTGAAAATTGACCTTGATAAACCTGTCAAGATAATAATCGAAAAATTGAAATGGTTACTGCTTTGCTCTTGAAATCTTGACCTTGATGAATCTGAGTTTCCCGAGACTCAGTTCAGTATTTCCATTTTATCCTAAGCTTCTCAGTAGAGTCTGAGAAAACTTCATGCTTCTGAAAACCTTCAATTTTTCATTTTTACTCTATACACCGGTTCTAACATCCCTAATTCAACCGAAAGTTCACGGAATCTTGATTCACCAAAGGTTTAGTCAAGATATCGACTCTCTTATCGATATGAATTTTCTCCATCCTTATGTCCTTCTTCTCGACATGATCTCTGATGAAGTGATGTCTGATATCCACATGCTTGCATCTGGTGTGCAATACCGGATTTTGTGAAATAACAATGGCACTATTATTGTCACAAAATATTGGTACTTCATTGGCTACAACTTTATAATCCCTTAATTGTTGTCTGAGCCAAAGAATCGAAAGCACAATGAACTTCCTATACCATATATTCAAATTTCAGAGTACTTGTTGCTCTCGGGGTCTATTTCTTCAAAACCAAGATATCAGTTTACTTCCTAGAAATTGACAAGTTCCTGAGGTGGACTTCTCATCAATTTCGCAACCTCCATAATCAACATCCGAAAGTAACCACTTAACTCAAGGTTATCATCACCGGATACCACAATCCTCTATTCATCGCGTGCCTTTAAGATATTTCAAATCTTTTTGGCGAACTCCATGTGACTAGCCTTAGGATTAGCTTGGTATCTTGCACATATCCCAACAAAGAAATGTTATATCCGCCTACTTACTTGTGAGAGATAGAGCAATGATCCAATGATTCCTCTATAATCATTATGGCTCACTGATTTGCCTTCAGAATCAGGATCCATCTTGTAGTTAGTATTCATGGGAATCCTAACTGTGTTGCAATTCTGCACACCATATTTAGCAATTAGATCTCTGGTGTATTTTGCCTGGTTGATGAATATTCATTCCTTTGATTGTTTCACTTGAAGACCTAGAAAGAAATTCATCTCTCCCATCATTGACATCTCAAATTTGCCTTTCATCAGTGTTGAAAACTTTTCACACAGCTGATGGTTTGGAGATCCAAAAATGATGTCATCAACATATATCTCCCGAACCCAAAAGATATCTTCCCCATCTTCTATCTTGAACAGAGTTCTATCAACTGTCCCTTTGACAAAACCATGGTCAGTAAGAAACTGAGAAAGAGTATCACACCATGCTCTGGGTGCTTGCTTAAGACAGTACAAAGCTTTTCTGAGCCTGTAAACTTGGTCATTCTGTTTGAAACCAGGAGGTTGTTCCACATAAACCTCTTCTTTAAGCACACCATTCGTAAATGCACTTTTCACATCCATTTGATAGATCTGTGATCTTCATGTAGGCAATATATGCAAGAAACAATCGATGGCTTCTAGTCTTGCAACCGGTGCAAAGGTTTCATCATAATCCAAGCCTTCTTCTTGGGAATAACCTTGTCTAACTAAATTGCCTTGTTTCTTACAATGTTGTTGTTTTCATCTCTTTTATTCTTGAAAACCCATTTGGTTCCAATGACATTGTGCCTTTTCTCGGGTCTATCTACCACTCCCCATACTTCATTTCTTGAGAATTGATTCAACTTTCATCTTGCATAGCGAAAGAATCCAATGAGAATCTTGTAGAGCTTCACCAATCTCAATGAGTTCTTTTCTCCGATAGGAAGCGGCGAGAATAATGCACTTTCACCATGGAACCTTCTTGTTTTAACACCTTCGGTTAGATCACCCACAATCGACTTGTAGGATGACTATCTAACCATTTCCTTCTTGATGTTCCCTGTTTCAATAGTGTCCTCAACATTTGAAATGTTAGGTTCGATTCAATCGATAAATTCGGGAACAACAAAACAGGAAAAGGAATCATCTTCCTCAGGGGACATTCTATTCAGAACATTGTCAGAGACATTTGTTCCCCTTTGGTTAATAGATTCAGAATTTGCCTCAGCTGTGACCACATCTTCATTGGCATCACATACCTGAGTCTGAACTGGTGTCTCTTCAGATTGGTCACCTTTGGAGTGTTGGTTTTCCTGAGTCTCACCATCCCGATTTCCATCCTGAACTTCTTTATCTGAGTCTGAGTCACTCCAATCATAGATAGTGACTGACTTCTTCTTTTCAGGTTTAGTGGATGATTTATCTTTCTGTTTCAGGCTTAATCTGGTGATCCTCTTGGTCAGTTCATTTGCATCATGTTCCTGTTTCTTCTGAACACAAGTAGATTTATCAAAAAACAACATGAGGTGTTTCCTCCACAATAAGAGTCCTACAGTTGTAAACTCTGAAAGCTTTACTGACTTCAGAATATACTAAGAATATTCCTTCATCAGCTTTACTATCAAATGTTTTCAACTGATCTTTACCATTATTGTGTATGAAACACTTGCAACCAAATACACGAAAGAAAGAAACAAGAGGCA
The DNA here is from genome assembly GCA_037126765.1 of Stenogyne calaminthoides. Classification (NCBI taxonomy): domain Eukaryota; kingdom Viridiplantae; phylum Streptophyta; class Magnoliopsida; order Lamiales; family Lamiaceae; genus Stenogyne; species Stenogyne calaminthoides. The sequence goes on from JBBCBC010000012.1 coordinate 22,970,688, forward strand.
TCCTTTCATTCCAAAGCTCATAGGGTGTTTTGCCTTGACTCTTGGTCAGCATGGATCTATTCTGAGAGTAGCATGCGCTTTTGATGACTTCAAATTTCAAAATCTTTTAGGAATATCGACCGACTATCATTGTCCTTCGCGAACTTCTTTCAGAGTTCTGTTCCTTCTTTCAGCAACACCATTTTGTTGAGGGGTCCTTGCAGCTGATGTTTCATGTAAAATTCCATTCTCTGCACAATAATCAGATATGATATGATTTATAAACTCAGTTCCTTTGTCAGATCTGATTTTGACCACACTCGATTTTTTTCTCATTCTTGAGCCTTTTCAAGTAATTCGGCGCGACTTTATCTGGAGTCTCTTTCTTCTTGAGTAAGAATATGACCTAAGTATATCTTGAGTAGTCATCAACTACTACCAATGTGTATTTCCGCCATTAGTGCTCACAGGTGTTATAGGACCAAAGAGATCCATATGCAATAACTGAAGTATTCTTTCAGTAGAAACTTCAACTTTGCTTTTAAATGATGCTTTAACTTGTTTTCCTTTCTGGCACGCATCATAAATGTGTTCCTTTCTGAACACTTCATTAGGCAACCCTCCCACAAGAGCTAATCTTGCAAGCTTGTTCAGGGTTTTGAAGTTTAGGTGATTCATTCTTTTATGCCATAACCAACCGGGTATCTGTGGAACTTTTAGCAACTAAACATGTATCTTTAGGAGTTGAACTCCAATCAGCAAGATACACATTCCCTTTTCTTGTACCAGTCAGTAATACTTTCCGTGATGTATCATCTTTCACAAAACATAAGTTCTTGGAGAACTCAACATTGAAACCCTTATCACGAAATTGGCTAATTGATGAAAAGTTATGCTTCAATCCGGATACATATGAAACACCATGGATATGAACCGAAGTCTATTTCCAAAGTTCCATATCCTTGATCCGTCCCCTTGAGTTATCTCCAAAAGTGATCTCATGGGCCTCTTTGTTCAACATAGTCATTGAGCATCTTCTTGAATCTCCATATATCTTGAGCATCCACCGCAAGATACCATATATCGAGAGCTTTTTCATCCCCGCCATCGCCCATGTGGTCTTTCATCGACTTAGTGCCCTTGTTTTCCTCCCGAAAAACAGATCAATTCTTAGGTACCCAATTTGTGTAGGGTCCTACGAGGTTAAAGTACCTTCTAATCCAAATCACGACAACTCTAATCACTTTTGAGTGGCTAATTTGTCTTCCATAAACATCAACATATACATCCACTACTCACGGGTGCCTTAGCGGTTTTAGATATGTGTGCTAGCTTTAGCATGAACATGGGATTTTGAATTCTTCTTTGTTTCAGCCTTCTGCTCGACATGCTTAGGCTTTTTGTGCACCGGTCTAAATCTTTGTTGACTTGGGTTCGGATAACCTTTACCCTTAGGCAAGTGAGGTTCGGGTTGTCATCAGACCGAAATGGTCTTTCGAACAGACTTGAGGACTTGGTCTCTTCAAATTGAGAATGTCTCTCGAAAGTGTTTCTCATCCGAGGATTCCTCCGATGGTTCAAAGGTGGAGCCTTTCGGGTTTTGCATTCTTAGCCCGAGACTTTGAAGTACTTGCTCGAAACTTTCCAATCGATTGCTCGGTTTTCTAGCCTTCACCTGAGGTTTGGGCTTTCTAACCTGATCATTCAGTTTTACTGAGACCATATGTCCTTTTCCCTTGTCTACAACCTTGAGCATTACTCCAGCTTGAAGTGTAGGTGCCACTGGTTTTACAAAGATAGTCTTCCTGCTACTAGATGCAGCATTCAGATGACCTTGTGAGGTTCCCCCTGGAATGTATCCCAATCCAGATTTTATAGTGGCAGATCTCTGATAACTCTTAATTTCATCTATTACATTAGATGCTTTATTCAATAGAGTTAACTTCTTCGTGCACTATCCTCACATTCAGAGTTTTTTATGCTTCTCGAGAGGGTCATTGAACTTCGATTACGATTAGTTGAATTTCTTCAAAGGATTTCTCTAGCTTTTTCGCTTAGGGACATTATCGAACTTCTCTTTCTCGAGAGTTGTACTTTCGTAACATCCAGTCATCAAGAGCTCCCATTAATTGAGAAGTGATTTCATTATTGCTAGAGTCTTTCCATTTTAGATTTTCAGCTTTCAGTTCCTTATTCTGCTCTTGAGTTCTATTTAGCAGTCCTTGTAAAACAGCATAGTCCTTCATCAGATTCTCAAAAGAATCCATCAGGTCAAAATGATTGTTTTTCGATTGGAGCTTGAAAACTCTTGTGCTAGTGTAGGAGCAACAACAGAGAAAGAAGAGCTTACCTCCTCAATGGCCATCAGACAGATGTCATCACTTTCACTGTCTGAGAATATCTCATCTGAAGAGCTAGATCCCTCCTCAGAGTTTTCTTCTTCTGCAACCATGGCCTTTTTTTCATAGAGAACTTCGATCTCTTTTTAGCTTGCCTTTCTCTTCTCTCCTTAGCACTCAAATCTGGACAATCATACTGGAAGTGACCTTTCTTCTGGCAATTATAGCATCTGTTGGCATCATCATCCTGATCATTTTCTTCTTTGGACTTGGAGTCCTTTCTCTTGGATGAAGATCCTTCAGCTTTCAGGTCTTTCTTCTTCTCAGTTGATCTGTCCTCAGGTTTCTTCTCAATTTGTGGTTCTGTAATAGTTTTTGTATTTTCCAAATCTACTATTAAGTCTGTCAAACCTCCTTGCCATTAGTGCTAGCTTTTCTTCAAGCTCATCCTGATTTTTGGCATGGGGTTCTCAGACTCTCTAGTTTTACAGGTTTTATCTTTGGTTTTTAAAGCCACATTCTTACTCGATGAAGAATCATCTTTGCTGTCAACCTTTTTGGATTTCTTATCAATTACAAATTCATAGGCTTTTAGCTCAGAGAAGACTTGTTGGTAAGGCATTGAACTAATGTTTTTGGTGTTTTCAATCACCACTGCATGAATATCCCATTTCTTAGACAGACCTCTAAGAATTTTCAATGCAACTTCTCTCTGTGGATATTTCTTTCCAAGTGCATTTAGATCATTCATGATGCTAGTGAATCTGACTTCCAATTTGTCTATTGATTCACCATCATCCATTTCAAAACTGTCAAACTTTCCAATTGCCACTGAAAGTTTGTTTTCTTTTATATGATATGTGCCTTGGCACATAACAGCTAGTGTATCCCAAATCTCTTTAGCAGTATTACAGTGAGAGATCATTCCCATCACACCATCATCAATTGTACTTTATAGTGTGTCTTTTGCAATGTAGACTAGATTGACTAACTTTCTCTCCTCAGGAGTCAGTTGGTCATCAGACTTAGGAAATTCTGCTCTAGGATCAATTCTCTCATCTTCTGTTCCTCTGGGATTCACCACAGTAAACTGGAATGGTCCTTGAGAGACCACTCTTCACATACATTCATGTTTGGAATACAGATGAGCCTGCATTCTCAGTCTCCATAGGTCATAGTTCTCCACTGAGAACATGGGAAGATTTTTAGAAGACATATTTTTTTTTTGATCTTTTGAAAAGAATTTTTTTTTTCAGCAAATAAGATCAGTTCAGATAGACCACAAGTATTTTTGAAAATAAAACTTTGGTCAACACAGCAGGTGGTCAAGTTGAACCACTGCTCTGATACCACTTGTTGGTCCCGGTGTAAACGAGTCTTACACGTGTATGGGGAATACACGTGTTCAGTGTTTTTTAAAACTTTTTCTTACTGAGGTCAGCTTGGGTCAGATAGTCCTGAAGATTAGGTTCTAAGAAGCACAGATCGCTCTGAGTCAAAGTCTACTGAGACAGTGATCCTGAGCTGCTTTCAGATACCTCAGATAATCCCAACTGAGTCCTGAGTGTCAGAGATCCTGAGTTTCTTGGATCAGATAACTAACTTACTGAATCCTCAGAAGAGAGTTCAGTTTGATAACTATCTGTTCTAGCTACTCAGTCGTGCGGAATGGTTGGCCCTTAGATTATACTCGTTTTAAGCTTTGCTGAAAACCTTCCCTTAATTGAAATAGTGATTAGGCTGTGATTCACTTATGCAACTTCAGTGGATTGATTCCAACTGAATATCAGTGAAAAGTATGCTTTCAAAACAAGTTAATGCAACAGTTAAGTACAGATAAGGAAAGCAATAAAGAACACAACAATTATAGTGGTTCAGAGACTCAAGCTCCTACGTCCACTCTCCCTGACTCTTCAGAGAAATTCACTATCAACTTCTGAGCTTTCTGACTACCTCGTAGTTTACTTACTCAACTCGGCCCTGAGTTTTCTGACTACTCCGCGTAGTTTACTTACTCAACCCGACCTTGAGTTTTCTGACTACCTCCGTAGTTTACTTACTCAATCACACACAAGCTTTTAGACTACCCCCTGTAGCTTACTAACTTCTCCTCTAGAGTTTTCTGACTACTCCACGTAGTTTACTAACTCTTTACAACTCTTCTCACCAACAAACACACTCCAACTACCTTCTCAAGGGTTTGGGGTTTCTCGGTTGGTTTCCAACTAGGATGAGATATCCTTTACAATGAAGCACAATGCAAAGGGTTAGGATATCTCGACTAAGCTTTGGATAAATCTTATCAAGCTAGGCTTAGTATAGTGAGCTCTCTTCAATATCGAAGCACTTGGGAAATTCTAAGTTTTTCGAGTGCTTTAACTTTTGCAAGAATAAGTTTGAGCTCTTGAGTTGCGTATAAATTTCCCGTAACCTTACAATGTAGAGGGTCACCAGTATTTATAGGCATACACCAAGGTCACTTTTGAAAACTATCCGTTGGAGAGATAGCTTCGTGAGTTCCCTCTTGTGGTGTGTGAAACGGCTATATTTAGGGTTTAAAACCCCTAACACGTTTTAGGTAATAGTTTTTCATGTAGCCGGTCTTCACTTTTTGTAGTCTGGAACTTTTGTACATCTGACATCTTTTTCAGCGACCTGTCACTGTCAGTGTTAGTATGGTACAATGTCGTCTTCCTCTTTTTGACTTTTGTCTCCAGTTAAAGGTAGACACCTTCAACGGCTCTTTTGGTTACAAACTCTGAGTTTGATATAACCTTAACAACACTTCTGACTTAGTTCCTTTTGTCTGCATTTGAATGTCTTGGCAATATCTATCTTCTTAAGGAATCGCGATCTTCTCACTATTGCATCCTTCAGATAGATATTATTAGTGCCTCGGAACACTCAGGTTCATACTGAGCATTCAGTATATTACTGAGTCTTCAGTAATTACTGTGCCTTTAGTACTCTTGATCTTGATTCTTGGTCTTACATCTTACGTGTCTTGAGTCTTACGAGTCTTGAGGTCTTCGAGTCTTGTGGTCTTCTGAATCTTTGTAGTTTATACTGACTGTACTGAGTCTTCGTGCTGAGTCTTCAGTTACTTAGTATCATACTGAGTCTTCAGTATCTCAGTTTCATCCTGAAATTTCGGATACTTCAGAAACATACGAGTTCTTCAGAGTCTTCAGAGCCTATCCTAAACTATATCTGCTGACTATACATTTTGCAGATAACATCCTGAATACTCTAAAACTGAATCCTGACTCAACTATCAAGATCATTCTGAACATGTCATACTTAGGGGTTTTGGGATCTTAATCAAAATCATATATCTTTATTAAATTCATCTCCCAACATAGGGTATCAAAGTCGCAGTGATTCTCTTCCCATTATAAGTCAAAACAATAATTACTAATCGCACACAGTCCTTATTAAGTGACAGAGATTAAGAAATCAACAACCACTGAGGTCTAACTCTTCATCCCATAAGTCAGTGTGAATGAGTTTATCCTCTCTATAGGTCCGCTTCAGCGCATCAAATGCACTAGTGTAAACTCTTGGTCAAGACAAGCCAATTTGAGCCTTACACAACAACTTCTACCAATAGATTGTTTGGATCTATCTAGGTTGTGAAACACGCACTTGTTTACAAGGGTCTGTTAACGTGATCTTCTGTGATCTAGTATCACCACGTTAACTACAATGTAACACGTGTTATTCTATGAACGGTTTGCAATAAATATATATAACATTCAATCATATTTAAAGCAACAGTGATAAATAATTTATTTCAGTAAATAAGTGTTTAATACATAGGTTATACAAAGTAAAAACATACTTTCACGTATAACCCCTACAACTCCCTCATTATCACACCATAAGAGAGAAGGAAATGACAATGGAAGACGAAGTTCATGGAAAAGAGTGATAATCCAGACAAGATCTGTGGTGGCTACCGCTAATGAACGATATTCAATCTCCGTGTTACTATGAGCAACAACATGTTGCTTGCGAGAACTCCATGATAGAATGTTCGAACCAAGAAATATACAATAACCACTTGTGCTCCTACGATCGTCAATGGAAGCATCAAAATCAGCATATCCTTGTAACCTGAAATCAAGAATATGATCAAAATGTAATCCAAGTGCTAAGGTGCCTTTAACATATCGAAGGACCCTCTTACAAGCCTTCCATTGATTCACAGTGGGAGATGTAAGAAATTGACTAAGTTTATTTACAGAGAAAGCAATATCAGGACGAGTGGGAGGGAGATATTGAAGAGCACCAACTGTGCTACAATAGAGAGTAGGATCATGAAACGAAGCCGAGTTTGTTTTAGAGAGTTTGTGACCAGGACATAGAGGAGTAGGAGATGTATTACTTTGTGTAAGATTTGCACGAGTGAGGATTTCATTAGCATATTTTGACTGAGTGAGACTGGTGTTATTGGGAGAGACATCAACTTCTACCCTAAGAAAATAGTTAACCTCCACGAGATGCTTAAAAGAGAATTTAGTATGCAGATCAGTGATTAAGGACTGAACATCTGAAGTGTTGTCCCATGTAAGCAGTATATCATCCACATAGATCAACACCATAAGCAGTTGAGAGTTTCTCTTTCAATAGAACAAGCAATGATCAACTTTGGAATGTTCAAACCCAGAGGAAATGAGAAAGCCTTTCAAAGTGGCATGCCACACCTTAGGTACCTGTTTGAGACCATACAAGTCTTTGTTGAGTTTATACATATGCCCGGGTTTAGTATTGTCCATATAACTTTCTGGTTGTTCAATGTAAACAGCCTCCTTCAAGGAACCATGCAAGAAAGTATTGTTAATGTCAATTTCCTGAACTGACCAGCCATGAGTCACAACCAAACTGAATATAAGCCTCAAAGTAAGAGGCTTGGTCATCAGGCTAAAAGTGTGAAAAAAATCCACCCGAGTTGTTTGTTGAAAACCCCGAGCAACCAATCGCGCCTTGAATCTTTCCACACTCCCATCTTTCTAATATTTTACATGGAAAAGCCACTTGATATTGATCACATTCATGTCACCAGACTAGGGTACCAAACTCCATATGTTGTTATTTTGTAGGGCCCCAAATTCTTCATCCATAGCCTTCTTCCACGCAGGCATCAGTAAAGCCTGAGAAACAATGTCTGGTTGTGACACCTTAGGAGAATCAGTAACAGAGACATACGTTTTAGGCTTATAAATGCCTGACTTGGATCTGGTATTCATAGGATGACAGAATGAGAAGGTGGTAATTGTATAGGAGGAAAACTGGGAGGAGGATTAGGTGTATCATGGGAAGGAGAGGAAGAGTTGGTATCTGCGTCAAAAAAGTGGAGGGGAGAGTAGTCATCAGGAAAGAGAGAGTTGGAAGAAGAGGCAGAGGAATGAGATTATGTAGAAGAAGGAATATGGGGGAAGAAAAGGCGGAGTCAGTAGGAGGAGTGTTATGAGTAGTAGAGGAAGGAATATGTGGAGAGTTGATGGAAAAGAGATTGGAATAAGGGAAACACGATTCATTAAAAGTTACAGTTTTAGAGATATAGATTCTCTTTGAGCCATCCATGCACCTGTAACCTTTATGAACAGAACTACACCTAAGGAAAACACATTATGAAGACCTGAGTTGGAGCTTGGAAGAGTTATAAGATTTCAAGTAAGGTAAGATTCACACCCAAACACCCTAAGAAAAGAAATATCTAGAGATTTATGATAGAGTTTGTGATAAAGAGAAAAAGAATTGAGAACAAGAGTGCGGAGAAAGTTAACCACCATAACAACAGTTTCAAAGGCTTCCCACCAAAAAGACATAGGCAAATCACTCCTTGCAAGCATTGTAAGACCAATTTATGTCATGTGAAGATGCTTTCGCTCAACAACACCATTCTGTTGGTGAGTGTGAGGACAAAAATACCTCACAACAATCCTAAGAGTTTTACACAAACCTACCAAAGCTATGAACTCCCCATCCATGTCACTCATAGCCTTGATCTTACCAGAAAATTGTCTCTCCACAGTACTTATGAATTGAGCAACAATTTTGGCTACCTCTGATTTCATAGTTAAAGGAAAGGTTCAAGTATAACGTGTGCAATCATCAATAATAAACAAATGAGTGCCACTAAACACACCCAAATATCCACCATTCACACCCCATTATTTTTTAGATAAAAATAGACATATATGAAATGACCATTCCATCCAACATAAAAAAAAAAAAATTTTAGATACATAACCCCATTATTTCTTCCGGTTGAATAGTTGGGGGAAGCTGCACAATGTGATGATTGAACACCTCTGAGATTGTGCATCACTTTTTGGCTGAATGGAGAGGTTTTTCTTCGTCTTTGCTTTAGTTTCTTAGGAGGCGAGGTTGAAAGACATTAGCATTTTAGCAGCTTGTTATTATATTCAGATTTTTAATATTTAAATTTATCATTTCGTGCAGAAATCAAATGAAAATAAATTTGTCTTTGGAGGAAAAATGAACGGATTTTCTGTTTTTCTATAAATCTACGATCTTTTTTGAGGGCGAGGGGAATATAAGAGTAATTTTGTGTTATGAGGGAAAGGGGTAGAATTGTAATGAAATGGGGTGTGTTTAGTAATGTGATTTAATTTTTAAACTCTAATGGGGTGTGCTTAGTAAATGGGGTGTGAATGGAGGATATTGGGGCGTGTTTAGTGGCTCCCTAAACAAATAGTACTTATAGCCATTCATAGAGATAGCAGAAGTAGGACCCCAAACATCAAGATGAATCAACTCAAATACACCCTTAGTATGATGCTCAACAGAGGGAAACTGCATCTGATGCATCTTTCCAAGTTTACAGGATGCATAAAAATCAAAAGACTCTTTCTTAATAGAAATCTTCAGTGATCTAAGAATAGTTGACAGAGAGGATGAGCCAATCTATCATGCCACAATATGACCTTATTACCAACTACATTGTTCACAGAATTACAAAACACTAAACAAAGTCTTGACTTTATTGAATTGGAAGTTGCATCCCCACCAAAATGAGACAGGTCCATTTGGTAAAGACCATCCTTAAGTTGACCTCTCAGCAGGATTTAGTGTGTATTCAAGTCCTTAACAACACAAGAAAATCAAAATAAAACTCAATCACAACTTTATTATCCCATAAAAACTGTGAAATATTCAATAAATTTTTAGTAATGTCAGGTACATCAAGAACTTTTTTTAGTAAATTTTTAGTAATGTCAGGTACATCAAGAACCTTGTAGGATATGATGTGACGTGCTTCGAATATCGGCATGGCCGAAGGCATGATTAGCGCCGTTTGTGTCCGCAGCGTTGAATCCCGCATTGTCAGCTCTTTTTGTGCACGTGTTGCTTTCTCTTTGGCTTTGCGAGTACGGAACTTCAGTATTTGTCCATTTGACGTTTGATATTCCTTTTGTAGAATATTAAATTATGTCAGTGTATCATTTTGGTTGGCGCCAGGTGTGGTGACTTGATCGGATAAGCGTCTCTACGATAGAGTCTTCTGATGCAGATTGTCTTAGCACAATTTGCAGACTCGGCTGATGTAGGTCTTCTGGTCTTCCGATCTTTAAGTTACTCTGAGCCTCAGTGTCTTCAGTCATACTGAGTCTTCAGGTTTCTTACTGAGTCTTCAGGTTTCACTGAGTCTTCAGGTTTATCTGAGTCTTCAGGTTTATCTGAGTCTTCAGATTTATCTGAGTCTTAGTGTCTTATGTCTTCACCTGATCATCTGACTTCTTGTTGACTTCTGACTTGTTTTAGTCTTCTGATCATCTGACCTTATCTGGTCATCTGATAATTTGACCTGACCTATACATATGTGTTAGTCCAATACCCAACAGATGTTTATCGAGTTCACACTCAACCGATCCCAGAAATCAGAAACTAGAATCCCTAGTCTGAAATCTTGCGGTAACAAACTTAACCTAACTTTGAGTTTGGGTAAAGATTTGTTGTGGTTCCAACTGGAAATCTATCCTATTTTTTATGTAGCCAAATGCCAGAGGATGAGATTTCTCTGCTAAGAACAATGGGAAGAACACTTAAGAAATATCTTCAAAAACGGTGTTCTTCGAGCGGAAATTCTCCTAGCTTTTGCTTCTTGATAATTTGCGTTAATATCGTTGTTCCGCTATGCTCAATTGTCCATCGTGCTTCACTTTGACGAGCAATCCCATTTTATAGACCTCGAAATCAAAGAGCCATTGGAGAGCAATTTGAATTTTGGGCTATATTAGGTAGGTTGTAGGATATGATGTGACGTGCTCCGAATATCGGCGTGGCCGTAGGCATGATTAGCGTCGTTTATGTCCGCAGCGTCGAATCCTGCATTGTCAGCTCTTTTTGTGCACGTGTCGCTTTCTCTTTGTCTTTGCGAGGCGGCACTTCAGTATTTGTCCATTTGACGATTGATATTCCTTTTGTAGAATATTCGTCTTGTCTGGTGTACCATTTTGGTTGACGCCAGGTGTGAGCTGACTTGGATCAGATAACTGATCAGTCTACCTTGTAGAGTCTTCTGATGCAGATTGTCTTAGCACAATTTGCAGACTCGGCTGATGTAGGTCTTCTGGTCTTCTGGTAGTCTTCTGATCTTTAGGTGACTCTGAGTCTCAGTGTCTTCAGTCATACTGAGTATTCAGGTTTGTTACTGAGTCTTCAGGTTTATCTGAGTCTTCAGGTTTATCTGACTCTTCAGGTTCATCTGAGTCTTCACTATCTTATGTCTTCACCTGATCATCTGACTTCTTGTCTTCTGATCCGTCTTAGTCTTCTGATCATCTGACCTTATCTGGTCATCTGATAACTTAACCTGACCTATACATATTGAGTTCCCCCTCAATATGTGACCTATCTTTTACATCAGCTATCTATACATTTCAGTTGGTCATCTTAATCTGATTCTAAGTCACCAATCAGCTAACAGATCTGACTGGTCCTATTACAACCTGTTTTGGAACTTCCATCAAAATTAAATACAAATTTTCCAACAATTTCCCCCTTTTGGATGAAACCAAAACACTTAATCAGAAAAGCAGATACCATGAATAGAAATGCAGATAATGTAAAGCAGTACATACTTCAGAAGACAATGAGATGTTGTCTTAGAATCAGAGAGATAGAATATTTCATTCAGATAGGTGTGTGCATTACATAATACATGAAAAACGTACCTATCATCTGATTCCAAGTTGTCTTCCTCAGGTGTACTTGAACATTTGAAGTTCTTTGGGGATACCAAACATCTTGTACATCCTTTGCATCAGCTTGTCTAGATCTTCTCTTCTATGGATCCCTCCTTTGTCAGCAAATCCATAGTAGGCATTCTTGAATTTGACAGCATCTAGCTTGTTGTCTGGACGCAAAGGTGGAAGGAGTTGTTCAAAGGGAGGAGCTTCAGATATCAGTGACATGATCTTCCCTTCCTTCATCACCGTCTGGTAGAAGTCTGGGTACTTTGTTTTTAACCAGTTCTGAAATTCATCATCATTTTCAGTCTGATCTTGATGAATCGGAATCATCTCCAGGATGTACACGTCACACAACCATTCTCCTCTGATCTGATCCCATTTTGGAAGCAGATCTAGCCAGGCACAGAGGATGTCTTTAACAGGTTCCAGAAGGGCATTCTTTTCCCAAGCAATCTCCTCTGTTGCAGCTTCATTCTTTCTCTTCCTTCAGATGTATGTGATGTTTGGTCCCTTAGCCTCTGCTAACTTCTGCTTCTTGATGGCAGCCTCTCTTATTCTCTGTCTGGTTTGCTCTTGAATTTGTTCAGGAGACATCTGGCTTTTGGTAGAGAATAATTGGTCTTGTCTCTGAACTTCAGCAGTAGCTTTCACCATCTTGCCTTTGCCTTTCTTTCTCCTCAGAGTTTGCTCAGATTCATCTTGTTCGTCTTCTTCTGCTAATTTCTTAGCGAGTTCAAGGCTCTTGGCCTGATCATCAGTTTCCATTCTTTTCTGTACAGACGAAGAGAAGTCTTCAATCTTGTCGACTCTGGCAATAACATCTGAAAGAGCAATCTTCTGCTCAGGGATCTCTTTGTTGTGTTGCTCCACAATTACTTTTAATTCAACAACAGGATCAGTAGATGGAGTGGCTGGTAAGTCAGATACAGTAACTTCTGGAAAAGATGTAATAGTTACCAACTGTGTCTGTTTTTCTTTCTTCTCTTGTCCTTCCCCCTTTTTGGTTTAATCAAAGAGGTTGGACAGCCTGCGATTCAGAGCAATAAATTGCCGTGTGATCTCCTCTCTGAGTTCCTCAATCGCAAGAGGAGTGATCTGAGCGGTGGCAGAAGGTGCAGGAGTTAAAAAGCATCTGAGAGCAAATTCGATGTCCTTTCTTGCTCGTTCAGTTGAAGCTGAAAAGTGTTTCCATCCCATATCCATGTGGTTGTTAGTTTTCTCCAGGGATGCCCAGATATTTTCCAGTAGCACCTATGTCTCATTGAGCATGTCTGTCTGAACTTTGAGTTTATCAGACTGGAGATTGAGCTTCTCGGCAAGAGGATTTACTAGTTGCATTACTTCAGAAAGGATGGCATTATGCATCCCAACTGTGTGACTTCTTTAATCTGTCAACCAGTTTTGCTTGCTCTTCTTCAAACCGCTTCATCAGATCTGCAGTGAGAGCTGTGAATTTGTCTTCAATAGCAGCCTTGATCCCATCCGGTCCCGAATGGGTTTCGTGAGGGCAGAAGTCTGGAGGGGAGGGGTGAATAGACTTCTGAAAACTTTTTGTGCAGATCAGGTGTGATTGCAGTTTGCCTGATCAGAGTACAAGTGAATCCGTTTGGACTGATGTTCAATCTTACTGAGTACCTGAGGGCAGATCAGTTTGATATCTGTCAGTTTAACTGATAGTGCGGAAGCTTGTAAATACCCGTGTGAAAAACCAGTTTTATCAAATCAGATTCTCAAGTTAGTTTTCAATCGGCTGACTAAGGTGTCAACTCGATCGATCGATTGCTTGGTGCGGTCGATGTTAACTTAGAATATGTATGCAATTTTAAGCTCAGTTGTGTGTATTAGTGTAAAGCAATAAAGAGCAAGTAAATGCACACAAGATTTTTATAGTGGTTCAGACAAACCGTCCTACGTCCAGTCTTCCCTTATCACAAGGGGCACCAACTTAACCAACCTAACCAACTGGACTTAGTTTAATGTGTTAGTCCAACACCCAACAAATGTTTATCGAGTTCACACTCAACCGATCCCAGAAATCAGAAACTAGAATCCCTAGTCTGAAATCTTGTGGTAACAAACTTAACCTAACTTTGAGTTTTGGTAAAGATTTGTTGTGGTTCCAACTGGAAATCTATCCTAGTGGTTATGTAGCCAAATGATAGAGGATAAGATTTCTATGCTAAGAACAATGGGAAGAACACTTAAGAATAATCTTCAAAAATGGTGTTCTTGTCCATTTGCTAGCTTTGCTTCTTGATAATTTGCGTTAATATCGTTGTTCCGCTTTGCTCAATTGTCCATCGTGCTTCACTTTGACGAGCAATCCCATTTTATAGACCTCGAAATCAAAGAGCCGTTGGAGAGCAATTTGAATTTTGGGCTATATTAGGTAGGTTGTAGGATATGATGTGATGTGCTCTGAATATCGGCGTGGCCGTATGCATGATTAGCGCCGTTTATGTCCGCGTCGAATCTTAAGACTTTTTTTTGTGCATTTTTTTTGGCGGCACTTCAGTATTTGTCCATTTGACGATTGATATTCCTTTTGTAGAATATTCATCTTGTATGGTGTACCATTTTGGTTGACGCTAGGTGTGAGCTGACTTTGATCAGATAATCCCACGATCTACCTTGTAGTCTTCGATGCATTGTCTTAGCACAATTTGCGGTGACTCGATCGATGTAGGTCTTACTTGGTAGTCTTCTGATCTTTAGGTGACTCTGAGTCTCAGTGTCTTCAGTCATACTGAGTCTTCATGGTTGTTACTGAGTCTTCAGGTTTATCTGAGTCTTCAGGTTCATCTGAGTCATCAGTATCTTCTGTCTTCACCTGATCATCTGACTTCTTGTCTTCTGATCCGTCTTAGTCTTCTGATCATCTTACCTTATCTGGTCATCTGATAACTTGACCTGACCTATACATATTGAGTTCCCCCTCAATATGTGACCTATCTTTTACATCAGCTATCTATACATTTCAGCTGGTCATCTTAATCTGATTCTAAGTCATCGATCACCAACGGACTGGACCGGGTCCTATTACAACCTGTTTTGGAACTTCCATCCAAACTAAATACAAATTTCCCAACATCTTGCATGGCTAGAATCCAGCTTGCGTCTTGTAGAACTTCCTCTACTTCAGTTGGTTCCTTCATAGACAGATAACAACAATACATGGCACTTTCACCAATCTGATGTCTAGTTTTGACTCTATCAGATGGGTCTCCGATAATCAGATCAGTTGGATGACTGGTTATTCAGGTCCTTCTTTTCTGATTTGCATCTATTTGGAGAACATCATCCTCTTCTGATAGTAGTTCATTACTAGTGATTGGGAGTGGTGCGGAATTATGATCCACTTGATATGGACATGTCTCAGCTGATGTTGGACTCATCATGTGCTGATGTCTGTCCGTAGGAACTTCAGGAGTTCTCCCTGAACCGGATGGTTCGGCTTGATATTGCCTCTCTCCGTACCAAACTT
Organism: Stenogyne calaminthoides; assembly: GCA_037126765.1. Classification (NCBI taxonomy): domain Eukaryota; kingdom Viridiplantae; phylum Streptophyta; class Magnoliopsida; order Lamiales; family Lamiaceae; genus Stenogyne; species Stenogyne calaminthoides. Next base: position 22,985,711 of record JBBCBC010000012.1, read on the forward strand.
CTTCAATCGACGGTTATGCGTGCGTTAGGGTCTCGATTGACTGGTGAATCGCAAAAAGATCAAGTTCTGAGATATACACCGCATACGTGTTCGATTCTTTCTCCTTGATACTTAGTCGATCCATTTTCTACGATGTCGAATGCGGTTGATCAGTGCACGCTTGTTCGGAGGCGCGCTTTTCTCTTGTTCGAAGATGTCTCATCAAAGACCACATGGGGTGTTTCTTCCACAACTAGGGTTCGTTTGTTGTAAACCCTGAAAGCCTTGCTGGATGAGGAATATCCTAAGAATATACCCTCATCTGACTTGGCCTCAAAAGTCTTCAACTGACTCTTCCCATTGTTGTGTATGAAACACTTGCACCCAAAAACATGGAAGGAAGAAACACGAGGTATTCTTCCCTTCCACAGTTCATAGGGTGTTTTGTAGTGAGCATTAGTCAGAGTACATATGCTCTGAGTGTGGCATGCAGTATTGATGGCTTATGCCCAGAAACGGCTTGGTGTTGCATGTTCAGTTAACATAGTGCGAACAGCTTCCTTGAGTGTTCTGTTTCTCTGTTCTTCTACTCCATTTTATTGTGGCGTTCTTGCGGCTGATGTCTCATGCTGTATACCAAACTCAGTGCAAAAATTAGTAATAAAAGAGTTCGGAAATTCTGTACCTTTATCTGATCTGATTTTTACTATGCTGACACCCTTTTCGTTTTGTAGTTTCTTGAGCAGCTCAGGTATCTTTGTTGTTGTCTCATTCTTCTTATATAAGAATACAACCCAGGTAAACTTGGAATAATCATCCACGATTACCAGAGTACATTTGCGTCCGCTGAGACTGACTGGTGTAACTGGTCCAAATAGATCCATATGGAGAAGTTGTAATACTCTACTGGATGCTAGTCCAGGAATTCCCTTGAATGAGGCTTTAACTTGTTTTCCCTTCTGACATGCGGCACATGTCTGATCCTTTGAGAATACCTCATTCGGAAGTCCCTCAACCAAAGGCATCCTTGCTATCTTGTTAAGAGTTTTAAAGTTCAGATGACTCATTCTTTTGTGCCAGAGCTAACTGCTACTTTTGGAACTCTTAATAATCAGGCATGCATTTCTTGGACAACTGTTCCAATCTGTTGTGTAGATCGTTCCTTTCCTTGAACCAGTTAGCAAGATTTGTTGAGTAGCTCGATTCCTTATCGTACACTGATCACTCAAGAACTCAACATTGAATCCGTTGTCGCAGAATTGTGATATTGATAACAGGTTATGCTTTAAACCTTCAACATACGAGACTCCAGTAATTTGTACATCATCATTCTCTAAGGTTCTGAATCCTTTGGTAAAACCAAAGTTATCATCACCGAAGAGTACACGTGGGCCTTCTTGTTCTTTGCAAGACCTAAGGAGATGTTTGCTTCCAGTCATGTGCCTTGAGCATCCACTATCGATGTAACAGATAGTTGCTTGTACACCTCCTTTGTTGGCCAAACCCACGCGAACCTACAATCGAATCAGGTTTTAGGTACCCCTTTAGAATTGGGTCCTGAGGGGTTAGAGGTGGTTTTAGGGATCCATACAAACAGGACACTTCTATTGTAATCAGATAGATTAGAAGGCCTGATTTGTCTCCCATAAACATCAACATAATCATACGTCTCTTTATATGCATTCTGATTGGTATGATTATTCGTGCGAGCCTTGAGTGAATCAGAAGACTTGGGATTTTTCTTTACATTTTGTCTTCTTTTATCCCAGTGGGGATCAGGTGCAGTAGCCCTAGGTCTCTGATTGAAAGTGTATGTACGACTGCTACCATTAAAAGATTCATATCTTTTTGGCATAAATGGTCTTGGCAGTTTACCTTTAACTTGCTTGTTAGGCAGCTGACCTTGATTGGGTTTCAGATTAGATTTCCTTTTGACAGGTTGTCTCTTCTGATACCTAATATGCTGATCAGGTTGAGGTCTCTTCAGAAGAACTGGGTTCTTCTGTTGATTCCTCGGCTGATGCTTAATCAGTTGGGGTCTATTTTTGTTCCCTTTCTGATTAGGCACTTGCCTTACTTGCTCAGCAGGTCTCTTTCCCTTATCAGATACATGTTTTGCTTTTTGTGTATCTTTGTCAGAGACTCGTTTGATTACACCCTTTTGGAATGAACCAAACTGGGCTTTTGAGGATGTAGAAAGGTTCTCATACCCAATTCCCTTCTTGTTAGTTGGCGTTCGAAAATAGGTGTTCATATCCTGAACGGTTTTTGATGATTTTGTGAAAACCTCTATTTTCTTGCGTAAACTATCCTCAGTAGATTTCACACTCTCATGTAGTCAGAAGAGTTCATCAAACTTAGCTTGTTGGATTTTGAAATCATCAGCTTGCTGTTTGTTGATTGCTAGCTGTTCTTTAATCTGCTTCTCCTGATCAGAAGATTTAACCTTCAGAACTTTCAGTTCTTCAGTTACCTTCTGAGCAGCTTCAGCTGATTTCAGTTCAGCTACTTTACTAACAGCGTTTTATCTAACAAGCTGAGTATTTTTTATCCTTAGCTTATCGTTTTCAGCTTCCACTATTGTATAAGTGTCTACTGCGTTAGAGAGATCATCAAGCAATTGCTCAGAGTAGAGCTGCAAGTCAATCTCTCCAGCAGGTGTGCTAATTATAGCTGGTGTGGAAATTGAAAGAGCAGAAGGTTTGGAGGTTACCTCAGACTGGTCTTCCTCCTTAGCCATCAGACATATTTCATCATCATTTGAGGAGAATATCAGATCTTCATGGTCGAAGAAATCATCAGCACTGCTTATCAGACAGAAGTCCTCTATTGAAGAGTAGCCAGAATCCTCAGAAGGCAGATATGAATCATCAATTCCTGATGTATCAGCAACCATGGCTTTTCTGTCTCTATAGCATTGCTCTTTTCTGTTCCGCTTCTCTTCTCTTTCTCTTGGAGTCAAGTCTGGGCAGTCGGCGCTGTAGTGACCTGGTTTCTCACAATTGAAGCATGATCCACGATCCACGGAACTTCCTCTGCCAGGTGAGTCACTTCGTCTGTAGGATATGTCAGGTGACTTTCCTTTCTGATTGTAATCTGAACTTCTTCTCTTAGATCTGTTGTCTCTTCTCTCATCTGACCTATCATCTCTTTTCTTTTCTTCTCTGTGATCTCTTCATTCATCAGATCTGGTCCTTTCTGGAGATCTGTCAGTTGGCCTCCTGTTTCTTCCTCTGCTGTCTTGATAATCTCTGTAAAATCTGCGATACTTACCAAGTTGAATGTTAGATCTTTCAAGTTTCCTGGTAAGCAAGGCGATCTGTTCAGCTTGGCTTATTATGTTTCCAACAGGTTCAGTGGCCTTTGATCTGCTGCTGGTTGCTTTGAATGCAACTGATTTTGATGTGGAGGTTCTGGCTTCAGCAGGTGACTCGTCTTCTTCTTCTTGCCCTCTTTCGATCAGATCGAACTCATGGGCTTTAAGACTTAGAAACAGGTTACTTGGCTTCATCTTGGCAATGTCTTGGCAATCCTTGATTACCGTGACTTTCATGTCCCATTTCTTGGTGAGAGATCTCAAGATCTTGTAATTGATGTCTTTATCTGACATCTCTCGTCCAAGTTCTCGTAGCTTATTTACTGACATGGTGATTCTCCCATCGAGCTCATTGATGGTTTCATTTGGCAACATCTTAAGCTTCTCGAACTTCACCAGTTCAGCTTGCAATCTGCTGTCTTTGATCTGACCATTTCCTTCACACATCTCAGCAAGCGTATCCCACATTTGTTTAGCTGTCTTGAGATACTTTATCTTTTCTTTGGTGATCTTATCCATTGTCTTCATGATTATATGCCTGGCTATTGTATCCAGTGTATACAGCTTTCTTTCTTCTACATCCATCAGGGCATGACTCTTTCGGACATGGCTTCTAACTGCAAAATCTGGATCACCCCCAACAGCTGGATTGTCGTGATAGATGATGATGGGTCCTCGTTCAATGACTTCCATCATTCTGCCGCTTATTGACCCTAGATGGTTGCCCATGTATATTGTCCAATCTGCATACTCATCAGTTGAAAATTTAGGCAAATCATGATACATACCAGATGTATTATCCATGCTGAGTGATTTTGAAAATGAATGAGTTTTGAAAAAGGTTTTTCAAGATCAGTTCAAGTGACCACAAAGATCTTCCTCAAGAAACGATGATACTCAAAGCCGATGGGTCCTCAGAGAACCACCGCTCGATACCACTTGTAGGTCCCGAATGGGTTTAGTGTAGGGCGTAAGTCTAGAGGGAGGGTGAATAGAATTCTGAAAACTTTTTCGTGCAAATCAGGTGTGATTGCAGTTTGCCTGATCAGAGTGCAAGTGAATCAGTTTGGACTGATGTTCAATCTTACTGAGTGCCTGAGGGCAGATCAGTTTGATATATGTCAGTTTAACTGATAGTGCGGAAGCTAGTTAATACCCGTGTGAAAAATCAGTTTTATCAAATTAGATTCTCAAGTCAGTTTTCAATCGGTTGATTAAGTCATCGACCCGATCGATCGATTTCTTGGTGCGCGGATATTAACTCAGAATATGTATGCAGTTTTAAGCTCAGTTGTGTGTAATAGTGTAAAGCAATAAAGAGCAAGTAAATGCACACAAGATTTTTATAGTGGTTCAGACAAACCGTCCTACGTCCACTCTTCCCTTATCACAAGGGGCACCAACTTAACCAACCTAACCAACTGGACTTAGTTTAATGTGTTAGTCCAACACCCAACAGATGTTTATCGAGTTCACACTCAACCGATCCCAAAAATCAGAAACTAGAATCCCTAGTCTGAAATCTTGCTAAAACAAACATAACCTAACTTTTGAGTTTGGGTAAAGGTTTGTTGTGGTTCCAACTGGAAATCTATCATAGTGTTTATGTAGCCAAATGCTAGAGGATGAGATTTCTATGCTAAGAACAATGGGATGAACACTTAAGAATAATCTTCAAATTCGGTGTTCTTCGAGAGGAAATTCTGCTATAGTTTTTTATTCTTTTTCAGTCTGCTCGATCCGGTGTGTTCTTCAATTTTGAAGAGCAATCCCATTTTATAGACCACGAAATCAAAGAGCCGTTGGAGAGCAATTTGAATTTTGGGCTATATTAGGTAGGTTTGTAGGATATGATGTGACGTGCTTTGAATATCGGCGTGGCCGAAGGCATGATTAGCGTCGTTTGTGTCCGCAGCGTCGAATCCCGCATTGTCAGCTCTTTTTGTGAACGTGTCGCTTTCTCTTTGGCTTTGTGAGTACGTCACTTCATTATTTGTCTATTTGACGTTTGATATTCCTTTTGTAGAATATTCGTCTTGTCTGGTGTACCATTTTGGTTGACGCCAGTGTGAGGTGACTTTGATCGGATAACGATCGATCTACTGATAAGTCTTACCGATTGTCTTAGCAATTTTGATTCGGCTGTTCTTACGGTCAATCTTCAGGTTACTCTAAGCCTCAGTGTCTTCAGTCATATTGAGTCTTCATGTTTCTTACTGAGTCTTCAGGTTTCTCTGAGTCTTCAGGTTTATTTGAGTCTTCAGGTTTATCTGAGTCTTCAGATTTATCTGAGTCTCAGTGTCTTCTGTCTTCACCTGATTATCTGACTTCTTGTTGTCTTCTAACTTGTCTTAGTCTTCTTATCATCTGACCTTATCTGGTCATCTGATAATTTGACCTGACCTATACATATTGAGTTCTCCCTCAATATGTGACCTATCTTTTACATCAGCTATCTATACATTTCAGCTGGTCATCTTAATGCGATTCTCGTCATCGATCGATTATCGATCTGACTGGTCCTATTACAACCTGTTTTGGAACTTCCATCAAAACTAAATACAAATTTCCCAACATATATTTATTGCAAACCGTTCATAGAATACACGTATTACACTGTAGTTAACGTGGTGATACCAGATCACAGAAGATCACGTTAACAGACCCTTGTAAATAAGTGTGTGTTTCACAACTAGATAGATTCGAACAATCTATTGGTAGAAGTTGATGTGTAAGGCTCATATTGACTTGTCTTGACCAAGAGTTTACACTAGTGTATTTGATGCGCTGAAGCGGACCTACAGAGAGGATAAACTCATTCGCAATGACTTATGGGATGAAGAGTTAGACCTCAGTGGTTGTTGATTTCTTAATCTATGTCACTTAATATGGACTGTGTGTGATTAGTAATTATTGCTTTGACTTATAATGAGAAGAGAATCACTGCGACTTCGATACCCTATATCTTGGGCAATAATATTAATTACATGACAGTTGCTAAATTAATACAGAGAATAGCGCGCTTGGAGAGTCTTGCATGATTTGTCCCCTTGGTGGGCTCAGAACCTTTATCATACCAAATCTTGCAAGTGGAATTAATTTTCTGGTATGTATAATAATGTTGAGTTGTCCTTACTCCAAGGATAAAAATATTAATTAATATAAAGCTTTTCAATTGCTTAATTAATTAATGGACAAAATAATCTTAAACACGGGAAATATTAATCGGGAGCCATATTACCGTAATATGGGTTGAGATGGATAGTGCAATATTAATTATATAGTGGAATTAATTAATATTAATGGGCTGAATTATATTGTGGCTCAATATTGGAATTCAGAAGCCCATTGGGAGGTCCATCTTAATTCTCCTAAAGGCCCCTCAAGTAGCCCTATTAAAGTCCATTAAATAAAAGGTGCTTAAAATAAATTAAATATCTTGTTGCTATTTTTCCTTGCATTTTTTGAAAATAATTAAAGAAAAGGGGAGAAGGATTTTCATGAAAAGATTTTATGGAAAGGAGATAAGTATTCTTGGAATACAAGATTATCCCATAAATTCAAGAATTCTCCCACTTGGCCTCCTTAATTGGAATTTTTGAAAATTAGGGGAATAAGAAAGAAGAAAAGATTTTCTTGATTTTCTTGGAAAGATTTTATGGAAAAAGATATGTATTCTTTGGAATACAAGAATATCTCATAAATTTTAGAAAAACCCAATCTTGAAAATCCCTACTTATTATTTTTGAAATTTATGGGAAATAAGGGTGTGAGATGTTTGTTAAAAAAATACACATGGAAAGAAAAATATATGGGATATATTCAAGATTTCTTGGAAATCAAGAAAAGATCTTTCCTAACCCTAATTGTACCTAAATTTTCGTCCAACACCTTTATTATAAATAGGGTGTTGGTCCCGGTGTAACGAGTCTTACACGTGTATGGGGGGGGGGAATACACGTGTTCAGTGATTTTTTAAAACTTTTCTTTTACTGAAATCAGAAGGGTCAGGATGTCCTGAGAATTTTGCCCTGAGAAGCACAAATTGCCCTGAGTCAAAGTCTACTGAGACAGTGATCCTAAGCAGCTTTCAGAAGCTTCAGATTAGCCCAACTGATCCTGAGTTTTATCAGAGATCCTGAGAAGCTTGGACCAGATAATTATCTTACTGAATGCTCAGTAGAGTTGGTTCAGTTTGGTAACTATCTGTTATAGCTAATCAAGAGTGCGGAATGTATTGGCCCTAAGTTTATACTCGTTTTATCTTTCGGAAAATCTCTTCCTCAAAACAGTGGTTAAGGCTGTGATCAAGTTCTATGCAAGTTCAGTGGAGTGTTTCCAACTGAATATCAAGAAAACAGTATGCTTTCAGTAAAAATATACAATAGATAGAATGCAGTACAAAAAGTAAATAACACAGCAATTTATAGTGGTTCAGAGACAAAGCTCCTACGTCCACTCTCTCTGATCTTCATAGAAATTCCTTAACACACTATCACCTAAAGTTTTCAGGCTGAACACAGCAGCTTACTAACTTTTCTACACTGAGTTTTCTGGCTGACTACTGCTTCTTACTAACTCAACACACACAAGCTTTCTTACTGTCTAAAACAGCTTACTCACTTATCTCTAGAGCTTTCTGGCTGACTCAACTGCAGCTTACTTTCTTTTTACAACTCTTTCTCACCAACAATCACACACACACTCAAACTACCTAATAAAAGGGTTTGGGTTGGGTTGGTTTCCAACAAGGGTGGGATATCCTTTTACAATAAGTACAAATGCAAAGGTTAGGATATCTCTACTAAGCTTTGGATATATATATCAAATCTAGGCTTAGTGAATGAGCTCTCTTCAATGTGAAACACATGGGAAATCTTAGGTTTTTCGAGTGCTTCAATTTGCAAGAATACGAAGGAGCTCTGGAGTAGCTTTGATTTCCCGTAACCTTGCAATGGTGAAGGTTACAGGTATTTATAGGCAACTTCTCCAAGGCCACTCTTTGAAAAAATATCCGTTGAAGGAGATAGTATCAAGAGTTTCCTCTTCTGGTTATTGATGAACGACAATTTTTAGGTTTGAACTCACCCTTGCATGTTTTAGGAAATATGCAGCCATGTAGCCAATCATCAACTTCTGTGAACTGGAAGCTATCAGACCTGACATTTCTCAATGAGATGTCGCTTTCAGTGTCAGTAAAGTACGTTGCGGTTGCCTCCTCATTGGTCGAAGTCTTCCTTTGAGCAGAGACAAACAAACGGCTTTATTTAGGTTGACCTTTCTGAGCTGATATGTTCTTTAATGTCCACAAATGTCTAACATTCTGTTTGTTTGTACTAGGAATGAACATAATCACTATTTCATTAAGATAGTGGTTCAGGGTCCTTTTTGTTCAGTACACAAACAGTCTTCAGGATCCTCGGTCTTCAGGATTCTTCGATCTTCAGGATTCTTCTGAGTCTTCAGAGTCTTCTGAGTCTTCAGAATTCTTCTGAGTCTTCAGAGTCTTCTGCTAAGATGAGAAACATATTTCTCCCTGATCTATATCTGCTGACTATACATGATGCAGATAATCCTGAGTCCTAATTTCTATTGAAACCTGATCCTGATCCTATACTACCAAGATATCCTGAACATGTCATACTCAGGTGTTTTGGGATCTAATCAAAATCTTTATTCAAATTCATCTCCCAACAATTTCCCCCTTTTTGATGATGCCAAAACCATCTTGTTACATTAAAAACTTAACCTATCACTCAGGTTTCAGTTATCTGTTACATTCAAATGGCATATCAGATAAGTACAGACATATAAAAAAGATAATGAGATATTATCTTTGTAACAACACAAAAGATAAACTTTTCATTGATGAAGGATAAGAGTTACATTTTACAATGAAAACCAAAAGAAATTAAATAGAAGTATATAGTCTTCAGTCTTCAGTTTTCTTCGATCTCATCCTCTGGTACTTCCAAGTTGAACATCCCATAGTACCTCTTCTTCAGTTCATCTCTTTCCTTGATGATCTCTGGATTGTTTCCTGTCATGCCTAGCTGGAGGGCATACTGATCAATTTCTTGAGAGATGGCAGCCTCATTTACATAGCCATTCTCAAATCTTGGAGCAGGATACATGTATGGCCCTGGAGCAACAATCCGACTATTGTTCTCATCTGCCAAGTTGATCCATTTTTGCAAGTACTCCGAGTAGAATGTCAGCAAATATTCAATGAAGGCTTCATTCTTGTCTGAGCTGCTCCCTCTCCATTCTCTCAGAATTTAGTAGTAGAACCAGAAGGTTCTCTTTATCTCTTCGCACGCATCATTCATCTGGATAGGCATCCACTTATCAATGTGCGGCCATTTATGAGTTTTCTCAGTGCCTCTCCTCTTGCCAATGAATTTCCTGAATACAACCCTTCTTTTCTGCTCTTCTTCCTTTTTCTTCTTAATCAATGGAGCACCAGATACTGAAGCAGCAGTTCTTTTCTCTTTTTCAATTTGCAGGGCTCTCAGAGTCTTCTTTGTATCGAAGGTCTGTGGTTGTGTATTAGGTTCAGCTTCCTCAGGTTCTTCCTCAGATACATCAAACTCAACTACAAACTTCCTTTGAATAAGCTTTGTTACCTTTGCTCTCTTCTTCTTCTCTGGCTCAACAAAGGCAACTACTTTCCTCTTTTCTGGTTTGGCCTGCTCTTCCCCTGCCTTGCTAGTTTCAATCCTCCTCCTTTCAATCATTTTCTCTTCTAAGATTTCCTGAGCAATCTTTTCTGATGTCTGAGTGAGGCCAGCTTCTTCAACTTGTTTAAACTTAAGTTTCTCAGTGGCTTCAACATCACTTAGAGCATCCAAGATTTTCTTTGCTTCAGCTTCTTTTTGGGCTTTCTTCTCCAAGGTCTGTTCCAACAACTTATCCAATTGTCCTTTTGAACTTGGCCTTTCCCCCTTTTTGGCATCATACCTTGGGAGAAGTTGGGACAATGCAGTATCCATATAGTATTGTTCTTTGCCAAAACTACGCACTTCCCCAGCCAGTTGATCATGCTCATCTTCCAGCCTCATCATGTAGTTCTTGGCCATTGAAAATTCATCTAAAAGTGGAGCAAACTGTGTTGAGAAGGCATCGCACATCATCTCTGTCATCTTGGTCATGAGCAGATTGCTCATTTCCTCAACAACTGATTTAATTAAGTGTTCATTCTTCTCAACCAGCTTGGCCTCAAGACATGCGCTTACGCCCGGTATTCGCTCCATATTGGCATTAAGTTACGTCATCGACTCCATCAATCTTTTTGTTGGTCCCGGTGCTAACGAGTCTCACACGTGTATGGGGGGAATACACGTGTTCAGTGATTTTTAAAACTTTTCTTTCACTGAGGTCAGATGGGTCAGGTTATCCTGATAATTTTGCCCAAAGAAGCACGGATTGCCCTGAGTCAAAGTCTATTGAGACAATGATCCTGAGCTGCTTTCAGAAGCTTCAGATTAACCCAACAAATCCTGAATTTATCAGAGATCCTGAGGAGCTTGGATCAGATAATTATCTTACTGAACACTCAGTAGAGTTAGTTCAGTTTGGTAACTATCTATTCTAGCTACTCAAGTGTAAAGTAATGGTTGGCCCTAAGTTTATACTGCGTTTAGCTTTCTTTGAAAATCTTCCCTTCAATAAAACAAAGTGATTAAGGTCAGGATCAATTTGATGCAAGTTCAAATGGATTAGTTCCAACTGAATATCGAAGAAATATGCTTTCAAAAAAAACATGCAATGTAAAATAATGCAAAGATGTAAAGCAAACAACACAACAATTATAGTGGTTCGTAGACTCAAGCTCCTACGCCCACTCTCTCTCGATCTTCGAGAAATTCCTTAACCACTTCCTAAAGCTTTCAAAAGCTAACTCACCAGTAGCTTACTCACTTTTCTACCTTGAGTTTTTACGGGTCGACTCACTGCAGCCTTACTAACTCAAACACACACAAGTGTTCGTGACTACCACAAGTAGCTTACTAACTTCTTCTCTAGAGTTTTCTGGCTAACTCACTGTAGCTTACTAACTCTTTACAACTCTAACTCACCAACAAAACACACACAAACTACCTTAACAAAGGGTTTGGGTTTTGGGTTGGTTTCCAACTAGGGTGAGATATCCTTTACAATAAGACTAATGCAAAGGCTAGGATATCTCTTCTAAGCTTTGGATATATCTATCAATCTAGGCTTAGAATAGTGAGCTCTCTTCCAATGTGAAACACTTAGGAAATTCTAGGGTTTTCGAGTGCTTCAATTTGCAATAATACGAATGAGCTCTTGAGTTACTTTAAAATTTCCCGTAACCTCTCAATGTAAAGGGTCACTGGTATTTATAGGCAACTTCACCAAGGTCACTCTTTAAAAACTATCCGTTGGAAGAGATAGCTTTATGAGTTTCCTCTTCTGGTGTTTGATGAACGACTATTTTTAGGGTTTGAACACTCCCTTGCATGTTTTAGGAAATATGTAGTCATGTAGCCAATCACCAATTTTTGCAGTCTGGAACTTAGTACAACTGACATAATTCAGGGTCCTGTCGCTTTTAGTGTTAGTGAAGTACAGTGTTGTCTTCCTCTGATTGGTTCTTGTCTTCAGTGAATGTAGACAAACAAAACGGCTCTTTTTGGTCAATCTCTCTGAATGAGACAACCTTAAACAACACTTAGACTTAGTTCCTTTTGTTCTGCACTAGAATGTTTTGGGCAATATCTATTTTTCTGAACATGTGCGTTTTTCTCAGTTTTGTAGTCTTCAGATAGATATTATTCAGTGCCTCTGAACATTCAGTTATATCTTGAGTATTCATATCTTCATGAGTCTTCAAGAACTCTCGAGTCTTGATGTCTTCAAAGAACTTATTGAGTCTTCATGTCTTGAAAGAACTTCATCGAGTCTTGATGTCTTCAAAGAACTTCTTCGAGTCTTGATGTCTTCGATTTCTTCGAGTCTTGATGTCTTGAAAGAACTTATCGAGTCTTCAAAGTCTTTAGTTACTTTCATCGAGTCTTGATGTCTTGACAAAGAACTTCATCGAGTCTTGATGTCTTCATTTACTTATCGAGTCTTCATGACTTGAAAGAACTTCTTGAGTCTATGTCTTCAAGATCTAACCTGATCTATATATGCTAACTATACATTGTGCAGATATCTTCCTGAACCAATCTATCTTTGGAACCCCGACTCGGACTATCAAGATTATCCCCGAACATGTCATACTTAGGGGTTTTTGGGATCTAATCAAAACTTCTTTATTAAATTCATCTCCCAACAATTTTCCCCTTTTTGATGATGCCAAAACCATCTTGTTACATTTAAAAAAACCTAACCTATCCTTAGGTTTCAGTTTATCTATTACAATCCAAAATGGTATTTCACCCAACAATTTTCTAAACAATCTGGCATATCAAGTAATTAAAGACATGTAAAAAGATAATGAGATATTATCTTTTGAGCATAAAGATAAAATTTTCATTGATATAGGATAAGAGTTACAGATTACAATGAAAATAAAAAATAAATCAGAAGAACAAAGTCTTCAGTCTTCTTCCACTTCATCCTCTGGCACTTCCAGGTTGAACATCCCGTAGTATCTCTTCTTCAGTTCATCCCTTGCCTTGATGATATCAGGGTTGTTTCCTGTTAGGCCTAGCTGGATGGCATACTGGGCTATTTCCTGAGAAATGGCTGCTTCATTCACATAGCCATTCTCAAACCTAGGAGTTGGGTACATGTATGGACCAGGGCTACTATCTGCGTGTTTTCTTCATCTGCCATGTTGATCCAACTTTGCAGGTATTTAGGATAGAATGTCAGTAAGTACTCAATGAAAGGCTCATTCTTATCCGAAATTGCTCCCCTCCATTCTCTCGTAATCTCATAATAGAACCAGAAGGTTCTCTTGATCTCTTCCCATGCATCATTGAACTCAGATAGGCATCCACTTGTCAATGTGCGCCCTTCCAGTCTTTTTTCCGTAGACCTCTCCTTTTGCTTAGAAACTTTTTGAATCCACCTCTTCTCTTATGTTCTTCTTCTTTCTTCTTTCTGATCAGAGGAGCACCAATCTTTGAGCGGCAGTTCTTTTCTCCTTTTTTCAACTCAAGGCCTTTCAGAGTCTTCTTGGTATCAAAAGTCTCTCCGAAGTTGAGTTTCTTTTTTTTACGGTTCTTCATCATCTGATTCTTCAAAATCCATAATCAGCTTCCTCTGAGTAGGTTTAGCTACCTTTGCTCTTTTCTTCTTTTCAATTTCAACAAAGGCAACTGCTTTTCTCTTTTCTAGTCTGGCTTGCTCTTCACCGGCTTTGATTGTCTCAATTATCCTTCTATCACTCAGTTTTTCACCAATTACTTCCTGAATGGTTTGCTCATATGCTTGAGTGAAGATAGGTTTTTCTGCTTCTTTGAACTTTAGTTTCTCAGTGGCTTCAATCTCACTTAAGGCATCCACAATTTTCTTTCCTTCAGCTTCTTTTTGAGCCTTTCTCTCCAAGGTTTGTGCCAACAACTCACTTAATTTGCCACCGGGCCTTTCCCCCATTTTGGCACCATACCTTGGGAGTAGTAGAGTCAGTGCAGTATCCATATAGTATTGCTCCTTGCTCATACTGCGCACTTCCCCTGCCAACTGATCATGCTCATCTTCTAGCCTCATCATGTAGTTTTTGGCCATTGAGAACTCATCCAAAAGAGGAGAAAACTGCTTTGAGAAGACATCATGCATCATCTATGTCATCTTGGTCATGAGCAGAGAGCCCATTTCCTCAACAGCTGTTTTGATCATCAGATCATTCTTCTCAATCAGCTTGGCTTCAAGATAGGCAGTTCTTTCTTGATACATCTGCTTCATGTTGGCATTAAGCTCTGTATGTACTCCATCAATCTTTCCATCTAATGTAGCTAATTTACCTGATAGAGTTGTTTGAAGCGTATCAGATGATGAACTCAGGTTCTCCATTTTCTGATTTTGAGCAGCCAGGACTAACTCCATCTGAGTCATCTTGTCTTTGAGAATTGTTTGCAGCATGCCTGATGAAGAGCTTAGATTCTCAAGCTTTTGAGATTGACTTGTCAGTATCTCTTCCATCCTTGGCTCTATCTTCTTTAACTCATCCAGGATTGGTGTGAAATCAACCACTGGAGTTTGTACAACATTTTCCAACTGAACTGGGTGCTCCAACTGAGCCTCGATGCGCATATCATAAATATCGATTTAAAGCTAGGTACTTTCAAGAATTTCGCATAATGTATAACAGTGCCAAAAGGTACCTGAAGAATGCTAACTTCGATCTAGGTTGTCCGATATCGGTTGGTTCAAAGATCGATGTCCGTCCCCATCTGACTCTCAGTTTCCTTCTCTTTCTCAGTATCTATCTGAGGTTCCTTCTCCTTCTCAGATTTCTTTTCTGCATCATCTCCCTTATCCTTATCTTTGTTTTGATCATGAGAGCTGGAAGCATCTACTCCTTTAGTAGCTTTCTTTTCAGCTAGCTTCTTTTTCACCAATTCATCAAAATCCCCTACTTTCATTCTCAGCTTGGTTTTCCTGAAACCTGAGAATTCAGTTAGAGCAGTTGTCTCAGCATTCCACCACCCTTCTCCTCTGTATGAAGCAATGTTCAACATCTCCAGGAGTGTTTGATTCAGAATATACACTGTCGTTCTGAGCCTGAAGAACATATCCTGAAGGTCAGGATAGGCATTCAGCTCAGGGTATCTATCCAAGATGAACCGTTCCCCCTTGCTTCGCCATTCAGTCTCTTCGACTTCTCCCTTCTTCAATCTTGGGCTTTCAGGAGCAGTTTGTTCAGATTGTATGAGTTCCAGAGCTGATGGATCAAGAAATGGTTCATTCAGAAGCGCATCCAAGTTCAGCAATTCCTGAGGTTCAGACTGATCTGACGTCTGAACAGGTCTTTCTTCAGTAGGGATCTGAGGTCCCTTGAATATTTCCGGAGAGATTTTATCTGAGCTCAGAGATGTTTCGAGTACCTCAGAAAAAACCTGTTCCTTAGTTTCTTGCTCCTGCACATTTGTCACCACCTGAGTAAAAACCTGTAGTGGAGGTTTCAACCCTTGCTGGCCTTCAGGTTGAGTTTCTTCAGTTTCACTGGCCTCCTTCTCAGCAATAGTTTGAAGCCTTCTTCGCTTCTGAGGAGCCAGTGCTTTCTTCTTCAGTTTCTCACCTTTCTCCCTTTTAATTTGCATCAAGGCTTTCCCCCTAGCTTGTTTGGATTCTTCATCAGTTTCCTCAGTGGATTTCTGAGCGGATTGTCTTGTTTCCCTGACCTGCTCCACCACTGTTGTATCTTCCTCAGTTTCCTCTTCAGCAGTCCCCTCCTGAGACTCAGAGTTTTTCTCTTTCTTTCCTCTCAAAGTCTTCTTCATTGGTTTGAACATGATTTTTGACTTTGGAAAAGAAGTGGAATCGGCAAAAATGTCCTCCTCTTCTCTGCACGTTTCCAAGATAAATGCAATCTTGGTTGCATGTAGAATTTTTCCCTTGATAACTACAGAGCCATTCACCTTCTGAATTTGTTTGGCTTGATCATTCACCACCTTGATCAAATAGTGCAACCAATTGAATGTCGTAGTAGGTGAATCTTCAATCGCTTCCATTAGCCTTAACTTTGGCGTGCTTATCTGTTCGAAACTACCAGATCTACTCATGATGCATTTGCTTACAATATCCAACAATACTCGATATTTAGGCTTCAAATGCCTTTTATTCAAAGTAGCTTCAAACTTTACCGGATGCTCAGTAATTTTATCCAAATACTCTTGTTCCCTACCCATCATGTATACCGTAGGGTCTTCACCTCTATCACTTAACTCATATATGGCATTCAGATTCTTAGGAATAATATAAAATTCCCTAACAAAATCCACATATTTCGAACCATGCTCCAAATGCGAGACTGTAATCTGAGACTCTATGCAATTCTCATCATCTAACTGCATATTAGAAACAAACTCAATTACCTCTTTCGCATATTCGGCCTTTGGTTGATTCGCGACCAGGCATGTAAGCTTTGCCAAACGAATCATATGCAACGCCTCCTCCTCGTGAGTTGCATTGGACGTGCTTTCTAGAGAAATGACATATTCGTACCATGGTTTGTTGGAAATGGCGAGTTTGTCGTATATAGAGAGTGTCATTTTTGGTGATTTTGAGTGAAGGGTTTTTGAGATAGGAGATTTCTGGGTAATCGACGGTTTTGAAGCAGAGGGTTTGTGAAGACGAAGGCCTTTTTGAAATAGGGCTTGAATGGAGTCTTTGTAATGGATATATGATTTTGATTTATGGAAAATCGCGTAGATGAAGTTTTTGACGGTCAAGATTAAAAACCGACTAAAACGGGTATTTGAAAGGACGATTTCGCAAATACTTAGCCGCCAATTTATCCATATTGGTGATTAATGAACAGTGCATTTAATTACCGTTCCTGCAGACCATTGACTTTCCTCGTGGATTTCAAAGGTCCCGCCCAATTATTTCTTCAAATGTTTTATCATTTATTGCCAATGATTACTGAGATTCAGATAGACAATAAATGTGGTGCATGAGTAAATACTTCTTCAGACTAATTTTCCCATCATCTCTTACTTGAAGTTTTGACCTTGATAAAATGTCAAGATAATATCGAGTATCTTGAACTTCGTGATAACCGAAGTTTCCCAAGACTCGGTGTTCAGACTCTCAATTTTATCCCGAGTTTTTCAAGAAAAACCGAAAAACTTCATGCATCCGAAAACCTTCAATTTTTTCAGATTTGCTTTATTCACCGATCCAACATATCTAATTCAATCGATAGTTCCCGAAATCTTGATTCAAATGAAAGGTTTAGTCAAGATATCAACTCTCTGTTTATCAGTATGAATTTTCTCCATTCTGATGTCTTTCTTCTCAACATGATCTCTGATGAAGTGATGTCTGATATCAACATGCTTACATCTGGTGTGCAATACAGATTTTGTATAATAGCAATTGCACTATTATTATCACAAAATATAGGTACTTCATTGGCTATAATCTTATAATCCCTCAATTGTTGTCTGAGCCAAAGAATCTGTGCACAACAGCTTCCTGCAGCCATGTATTCAGCTTCAGTAGTACTGGTTGCTACTGAGGTTTGTTTCTTTGAAAACCATGATATCAGTTTACTTCCAAGAAATTGACAAGTTCCTGTGGTAGACTTCCTGTCAATTCTACATCATCCATAATCAGCAGTTAATTCAAGGTTATCATCAGCTGGATACCATAATCCTCTATTCATAGTGCCTTTAAGATATTTCATAATCTTTTTGGCAGCCTCCATGTGACTAGCCTTAGGATTAGCTTGGTATCTTGCACATATCCCAACATCAAATGTTATATCAGGCCTACTTGCTGTGAGATATAGCAGTGATCCAATGATCCCTCTATAATCAGTGTGATTTACTGATTTGCCTTCAGGATCAGGATCCATCTTGTAGTTAGTATTCATGGAAATTCTAACTGCATTGCAATTCTGTACTCCATACTTTGCAATCAGATCTCTGGTGTATTTTGCTTGATTGATGAATATTCCTTCCTTAGTTTGTTTCACCTGAAGTCCAAGAAAGAAATTCATCTTCCCCATCATTGACATCTCAAACTTTTCTTTCATCAGAGTAGAAAACTTTTCACACAATTGATGATTTGGAGATCCAAATATGATGTCATCCACATATATCTGAACTAGTAAAATATCTTTTCCATCTTCTATCCTGAACAAAGTCCTATCAACAGTTCCTTTGATGAAACCATGGTCAGTAAGAAGCTGAGAAAGGGTATCATACCATGTTCGGGGTGCTTGCTTAAGACCATACAAGGATTTCCTGAGCCTGTAAACTTGGTCATTCTAACAAAATCCTGGAGGTTGTTCCACATATACTTCCTCCTTAAGCACACCATTCAGAAATGCACTTTTCACATCCATCTGATAGACTGTGAATTTTATGTGGGCAGCATATGCAAGAAACAATCTGATGGCTTCTAGTCTTGCAACAGGTGCAAAGGTTTCATCATAATCCAAGCCTTCTTCTTGGGAATAACCTTGTGCAACTAGCCTTGCCTTGTTTCTCACAATGTTGTTGTTTTCATCTCTCTTATTCTTGAACACCCACTTAGTTCCATTCACATTATGCCTTTTAGGTTTGTCCACTAGCTCCCAAACTTCATTCCTTGTGAACTGATTCAATTCTTCTTGCATAGCAACAATCCAGAATGAGTCTTGTAGAGATTCTTCAATCTCAGTAGGTTCTTTTTCAGATAGAAAACAACCGAATAAAGCACTTTCTCCATGGAACCTTCTTATTTTGACACCTTCTGATAGATCACCCATAACCTGACTTGTAGGATGGCTATCAAACCATTTTCTCCTAGATGTTCCCCCTTCAGTAGTATCCTAAACATCAGAAATGTTAGGTTCAAACAGTTCATCAAATTCAGGGAACAACAGAAAAGGAGAAAGGGAATCATCTTCCTCAGGGGATATTTTATTCAGAACATTGTCAGAGACATTTGTTCCCCCTTGGTTGATAGATTCAGAGTTTTCCTCAGCTATGACCACATCTTCATCGACATTACATACCTGAGTCTGAACTGGTGTATGTTCAGATTGATCAACTTCAGTGTGTTAGCTTTCCTTTAGTGAAGAATTTTCATCTTGAGTCTCACCATCCTGAGTTTTTCATCCTGAACTTCTTTGTCTGAGTCTGATTCACTCCATTCATAGAAAGTGACTGACTTCTTCTTTTCAGGTTCAGAGAATTTCTTTTTCAGGCTAAGTCTAGTGATTCTCTTGGTCAGTTCTCCTGAGTCATGTTCCTGTTTCTTCTAAACACAAGTAGATTCATCAAAAACAACATGAGGTGCTTCTTTCACAATAAGAGTCCTACAGTTGTAAACTCTGAAGGCTTTACTGACTTCAGAATATCCTAAGAATATTCCTTCATCAGCTTTGCTATCAAAAGTTTTCAACTGATCTTTACCATTATTGTGTATGAAACACTTGCAACCAAACACGCGAAAGAAAGAAACAAGAGGCTTCCTTTCATTCCACAAACTCATATGGAGTTTTTTTTCCTTGATTCTTGGTCAAGATGGATTTGTTCTCGAGAGTAGCATGCAAAGTTGATGATAGCTTCAAAATTTCAAAATCTCTTAGAATATCAACTTCAAAGAATCATTGTTCTTGCAAATTCTTTTCGTAGTCCTATTTCTTCTTTCAAAGAACACCATTCTTTGTGGGGGTCCTTGCAAATGATGTTTCATGGGTTATTCCATTTGTTGCATAATAATCGATATGATATGATTGATAAATTCGGTTCCTTTATCCGATCCGATTTTGACCACACTCGATTCTTTTTTTCAAGATCGAGCCTTTTCAAGAGTTTCAGCAGCTTTTGTCTGAGTCTCTTTCTTACTGAGTAAGAATATGACCCATGTGTATCTAGAGTAGTCATCAACTACCACAAGTGTGTATTTCCTGCCATTAGTGCTCACAGGTGTTACTGGACCAAAGAGATCCATATGTAACAGTTGTAGTATTCTATCAGTAGAAACATCTACTTTGCTTTTGAAAGATGCTCTGATTTGTTTTCCTTTCTGACAAGCATCACATACATGATCTTTACTGAACACTTCATTGGGTAACCCCCTCACAAGTGCTAATCTTGCAAGTTTGTTCAGGGTTTTGAAGTTTAAGTGATTCAGCCTTTTGTGCCACAACCAACTGGTATCAGTGGAACTTTTTGCAACCAAACATGTATCTTTAGGAGATAATTTCCAATCAGCAAGATACACATTTCCTTTTCTAGTACCAGTCAGTAAAATTTTATGTGAAGCATTGTCTTTTACATAACATAAGTTCTTTGAGAACTCAACACTGAATCCTTTGTCACAGAATTGACTGATAGAAAGCAAGTTATGCTTTAAACCAGACACATATGAAACACCATGGATATGAACAGAATCAACTTCAAGAGTTCCATATCCTTCAGTTTGTCCTTTGGAGTTGTCTCCAAATGTGATCTGAGGGCCTTTTTGCTCAACATAGTCAGTGAGTAGTTGCTTATATCCTGTCATATGTCTTGAACATCCACTGTCCAGATACCATACAACAGAGCCAATTCATTTCCACTCATCGCTCTTGTTGTTGTATTCATTCACTTCGATGTCCTTTTCCTTTATCCCAAAAAACAAATCGGGTTTTTAGGTACTCATTTGGTGTAGGGTCCTACCAGGTTAGTTGTACCTTTTGGAACCCAAATCTGCCTGATAACTCTAATTACTTTAGAGTGGTTGATTTGTCTCCCATAAACATCTACATACACATTCACTACCTTAGGTGCCTTGGTAGTACCTTGTGTATGAGTGCCAGCCTTAGCATGAACATGAGCCTTAGAGTTCTTCTTGGGTTCAGGCTTTTTGTTCAAGTGCCTTAGCTTTGGTGCAGCTGGTCTCTGTCTCTGCTGACTTGGGTTCAGGAAACCTTTACCCTTAGACAAGTGGGGTTTAGGTTGCCTGTACTGAAATTGGGGTCTTTCAGTAATCTGAGGACTTGGTCTTTTTAGTTGAGAATATCTCTGCTGAGTGTTTCTCTTCTGAAAATTCCTCTGATGGTTCAAAGTCTGAGATCTCTTCGAGTTGGTATTCTTAGCTTTGAGGCTTTGAAGTAATCTAACCTGAAAATTTCCCTAATTGAGTGTTCGGGTTTTCTAGCCTTTTCCCGAGGTTTGGGCTTTCTTCCCCGAACCTTCGTTTTTCTCTCTCCATAGGTCCTTTACCCTTGTCTAAAACTCTGGGTTGTTCTTCAGTAAGAAGATTAGATGTCACTGGTTTAACAAAGACAGTCTTGGTGCTACTAGAAGAAGCATTCAGAAGACCTTGTGAGGTTCCCCCTGGAATGTATCCCAATCCAGCTTTTATAGTTGCAGGTCTTTGATAACTCTGAATTTCATCTATTACTTTAGATGCGTAATTCAATAGAGCTAACTTTCTCTCACAAGACTATCCTCACATTTCTTTAGAGTTTCATGCTTCTCAAAGAGGTCATTGAACTCGATTCGATAAAATTTGGATCTCTTTAGTGGATTTCTCTAATTTTCCATTCAGGATCTCTATCACCTTCTCCTTTTCTGAGAGTTGTACTTTCAGAACATTCAGTTCATCAGTAGTTCCCATCAATTGAGAAGTGATCTCAGCATTTTTAGAGTCTTTCCACTTCAGATTCTCAGCAGTCAGTTCCTTGTTCTACTCTTGAGTTTCAGTTAGTAGTTCTTGTAACACGGAATAATCGTTCATAAGATTCTCAAACGAATCCATCATGTCAAAGTTACTATTTACAGTTGAACTTGAGAACTCATGTGCTTGTGTAGGAGCAACAACAGAGATAGAAGAATTTACCTCCCCCACAGTCATAAGACAGACATCATCACTGTCACTGTCTGAGAAAATCTCATCTGAGGAACTGGAACCTTTTTCAGAATGTTCTTCCTCTTCTGCAATCATAGCTTTCTTGCTGGATATTTTCCTGTCTCTCTTGGCTTGTCTCTCCTTTCTTTCTTTAGCACTCAGCTCAGGACAGTCATATTGAAAGTGACCCTTTTTCTGACAGTTGTAGCATCTGTTGGTATCATCATCCTGATCACTTTCCTCCTTGGTCTTGGAGTCCTTCTTCTTGGATGAGGATCCTTCAGCTTTCTGGTCCTTCTTTTTCTCAGTGAATCTGCCCTCAACTTCTAAGTTTCTCTTGTACCTGTGAATCCTGTAGTATTTCTTATATTTTCCATATCTGCTATTGAGTCTTTCAAACATCCTTGCCATCAGTACTAACTTATCCTCTTGCTCATCCTGATTTCTGGCAAGTGAGTTTTCAGACTCTCTAGCTTTACAGGGTTTCTCTTTGGCTTTAAAAGCCACATTCTTGCTAGATGAAGAATCATCTTTGCTGTCAGATTTCTTAGTTTTCTTGTCAATCACAAACTCATAAGCTTTCAGTTCAGAGAAAACTTGTTGGTATGGCATGGAATCAATATTTTTGGTGTTTTCAATCACCACAGCATGTATATCCCATTTCTTAGACAATCCTCTAAGAATTTTCAGTGCCAATTCTCTCTGTGGGTATCTTTTCCCAAGAGCACTCAGATCATTCATGATGCTAGTGAATCTGACCTCAAGTTTGTTAATGGACTCACCATCTTCCATTTCAAAGCCATCAAACTTTCCAATAGCAACAGAAAGTTTGTTTTCCTTAATATGATCTGTGCCTTGACACATAACGGCAAGTGTGTCCCATATTTCTTTTGCAGTTTCACAATGAGAAATAATTCCCATAACACCATCATCAATAGTGTTATACAAAGTATCTTTAGCAATGTAGTCCAGATTGACTAACTTTCTCTCATCAGGAGTCAGTTGGTCATCAGGTTTAGGAAATTCATCCCTGGGATCATTTCTCTCAGTATCAGTGATTCTGGGATTTACAATAGTAAATTTGAATTGTCCTTCAGAAGCAACTCTCCACATTCTTTCATGTTTTGAATACAGATGAGCCTGCATTCTCAGTCTCCATAGGTCATAGCTCTCAACAGAGAACATAGGAAGTTTCTTAGAAGGCATGATGACTGAGCTTTGTAAGATATCAGCAAACAGATCTATTTAGTAGACCACCAAAGTCTTTCAGCAAATAGACTATGGCTACCAAAGCAAGTGGTCAAAATGAACCACTGCTCTGATACCACTTGTTGGTCCCGGTGCTAACGAGTCTCACACGTGTATGGGGGGAAATACACGTGTTCAGTGATTTTTAAAACTTTTCTTTCACTGAGGTCAGATGGGTCAGATTATCCTGATAATTTTGCCCTGAGAAGCACGGATTTCCCTGAGTCAAAGTCTACTGAGACAATGATCCTGAGCTGCTTTCAGAAGCTTCAGATTAGCCCAATTGATCTTGAATTTATCAGAGATCCTGAGGAGCTTGGATCAGATAATTATCTTACTGAACACTTAGTAGAGTTAGTTTAGTTTGGTAACTATTTGTTCTAGCTACTCAAGTGTGCGGAATGGTTGGCCCTAAGTTTATACTCGTTTTAGCTTTGCTGAAAATCTTCCCTTCAATAAAACAGTGATTAAGGATGTGATCAATTTGATGCAAGTTCAGTGGATTGGTTCCAACCAAATATCGCTGAAATATGCTTTCAAAGAAAAAACATGCAATGTATAATAATGCAAGATGACAAAAAGCAAACAACACAAAGAATTATAGTGGTTCGAGACTTAAGCTCCTACGCCCACTCTCTCTCGATCTTCAGAGAAATTCCTTAACCACTTCCTAAAGCTTTTCAAAGCTAACTCATCAGTAGCTTACTCACTTTTCTACCTTGAGTTTTTCCGGGTGACTCACTGCAGCTTACTAACTCAAACACACACAAGTGTTCAGACTACCACAAGTAGCTTACTAACTTCTTCTCTAGAGTTTTCTGGCTAACTCACTGTAGTTTATTAACTCTTTACAACTCTAACTCACCAACAAAACACACACAAACTATCTTAACAAAGGGTTTGGGTTTTGGGTTGGTTTCCAACTAGGGTGAGATATCCTTTACAATAAGAACTAATGCAAAGGCTAGGATATCTCTTCTAAGCTTTGGATATATCTATCAATCTAGGCTTAGAATAGTGAGCTCTCTCCAATGTGAAACACTTGGGAAATTCTAGGGTTTTTTAGTGCTTCAATTTGCAATAATACGAATGAGCTCTTGAGTTGCTTTGAAATTTCTCGTAACCTCTCAATGTAAAGGGTCACTGGTATTTATAGGCAACTTCACCAAGGTCACTCTTTGAAAACTATCCGTTGGAAGAGATAGCTTTATGAGTTTCCTCTTCTAGTGTTTGATGAACGACTATTTTTAGTGTTTGAACACTCCCTTGCATGTTTTAGGAAATATGCAGTCATGTAGCCAATCACCAATTTTTTGCGATCGAACTTAGTACAATCGACATAATTTAGGTCCCGTCTTTTTTCGGTGTTAGTGAAGTACAGTGTTGTCTTCCTCTGATTGGTTCTTGTCTTCAGTGAATGTAGACAAACAAAACGGCTCTTTTTGGTCAATCTCTCTGAATGAGACAACCTTAAACAACAGTTAGACTTAGTTCAATTTGTTCTGCACTAGAATGTTTTGGGCAATATCTATTTTTCTGAACATGTGCGTTTTTCTCAGTTTTGTAGTCTTCAGATAGATATTATTCAGTGCCTCTGAACATTCAGGTTATACTGAGTATTCACATTGAGTCTTTAGTGTCTTCAAACTTCGAGTCTTGATGTGTCTTGAAAACTTCTTGAGTCTTTAGTGTCTTTAAAGACTTCTCGAGTCTTGTCTTGATTTACTTCGAGTCTTGATTGTCTTGACAACTTCTTGAGTCTTGATTGTCTTTAGTTACTTCTTCGAGTCTTGATGTCTTGACAACTTCTTGAGTCTTGATGTCTTGATTACTTATCGAGTCTTGATGTCTTCAAGATCTAACCTGATCTATATCTGCTAACTATACATTGTGCAGATATCTTCTTGAACCAATCTATGCTGAAACCTGACTCAGACTATCAAGATTATCCTGAACATGTCATACTTAGGGGTTTTTGGGATCTAATCAAAACTTCTTTATTAAATTCATCTCCCAACACTTTTCATCAAGAATAGTCAACTTATCTGTAAGTGTTGTCTGAATTTGTAGCATATCAGATGATGAACTTAGACTCTTCAACTTTTGAGATTGATCAGCCAATGTTGCTTCCATCTGAGTCATCTTCTCCATGGTTGGTTCTAACTTCTTCAGCTCATCCAGGATTGGAGTTAAGTCAATCACTGGAGTTTCCATCTGAGCTGGGTGCTCCAAACGAGCCTCAGTCTGAATATCATAAACATCAGATTTAAAGTTAGGTACTTCAGTAACTTCGGCATAATGTACAATAGTGCCAAAAGGTACCTGAAGAGTGCTAACTTCAGTCTGAGTTTGTCTGACATCAGGCTGTCCAGCTTGAGTTTCTTTCTCCATTTCACTCTCAGCTTGTTTCTCTTGTTCAGCTTCTTTTCCTCCTTCTTTTCCCTGATCCCCTTCTTCTTCCTGATTATGAGAACTGGATTCACCAGCATCAACATTCTTCTTCTCAGCCACCTTCCTTTTCACAAGCTCATCAAAGTCAGCAATTTTCATCCTAAGCTTGGTCTTCCTGAAACCGGAGAACTCTGTCAAAGCAGCAGTCTCAGCACTCCACCAATCCTCTCCTCTGAAGGAGGCTATGTTCAGCATCTCCAGGAGTGTCTGGTTCAGGATAAAGACCGTTATTCTGAGCCTGAAGAAAAGATCCTGAAGGTCTCGTTCAGTTCAGGGCATCTGTCTAGGATGAACCGTTCCCCCTTGCTTCACCATTATGTTTCTTCAGTTTCGCCCTTCTTTAATTCAGGACTTTCAGGAACATCAGGCTCTGATTGGATGAGTTGTAGTGCTGAAGGGTCAAGGAAAGGTTCTTTCAGGAGAGTATCTAAACTTAGCAGATCCTGAGATTCTGTCTGCTCTTCAGCTGTGTCCTGAGGTCCCTTAAAAATTTCCTGAGATATTTTATCAGTGCTCAAGGAAGTTTCAAGTACCTCTGAGAATACATTTTCTTCAGTGTCCTGCTCCTGAACGTTCTTTACCACTTGAGCAAGCACTTGGAGTGGAGATTTCATTCCTTGCTGAGCCTCAGTATGAATTTCTTCATCTTCACTGGCTTCTTCCTCGTCTATAGTCTGAAGTCTTTTTCGTTTCTGAGGAGCCAATGCCATTGACTTTAGCTTCTCTCCTGTCTCCCTCTTTATCCTTAGAAGATCAAGAGATTTCTTCGTTCTTTCCTCCTGTCCTGAAGCCTCAGAATGTTTTACTGATGCTGTCCTGAGAGGCTTCTGGACAACCTTAGCAATTACCACATCATCCTGATCAGTACTCGAATCATCCTGACCCTTAGATTCCTCCTTAATCATAGAACCCTGGCTTCCTGATGGAGTAACCTTCCTTTTCTGGGACTTGGGCTTTCGGAACATGATCCCAGTCCTAGAAAAATATACTCCCGTCATCAGGAACATATTTTCCTTGGGCAAGGTCTCGATCAAAAAGCTGATCTTTGTCCCAAACAAGACCTTCCCATTCTTGGTGAATGAACCTTTTGCATACTTCAGTTTCTGGTTTTGGTGAAGAATGCAGTCCACCAAGAATTTCAACCAGTTGAAGTCCATAGAGGGTGAGTCCTCTATCGCAGCCATGAGCCTCAACTTATTCCTGCTCACCTGCTCTAGACTTCCAGAGGTGCTCATCAAGCACTTGGCCACAATGTCAATTAAGACTCTGTATTTTGGCTTTAAACACCGTTTATGCAGAGCCCCTTTCAATTCCACCTTCGTTTCTGCAAAACGGTCCAGGATTTCCTGTTCTCTTCCAGACATATACAATGCTGGATCTTCTCCTTTATCGTTTAATTCATACTCAAAATTAATATCATCTAAAGACAGTATTACTTTCTTGGAGAAAACCACCTCTGCTTTCAATTTCGCATAAGTTCCAAAACTTAGCTGCGAAACTAGTCCTCCCCGTCCTCCATCTCGAAGGTTAACAACAAATTGCAACACTTCTTGGATTAGTTCGGATTCTGGCATATTGATCACCAGTCGTGTCAATCGAGCTATCCGCAACATGTTTAGAGCCTCTTCTTCTACCTGGGTAGCCTTGTTGTTGATCAGTGCCACCACATGTTCAAAATACAGTTTTTCAGTTTCGGCAAGATCCTTAATCATGGCGTAACTTGGGAACTCCATTGCAGAATAATTTCTGGGTAGTGTATTTTGAAGATTTTGAAGGTTTAAGGATTTGAGAATTCGGATCGTTTAAATGTGAGAAATAAATGAATGAGGGTTAATAGTTGGTTTATATATGATCTGTGAAATAAAGATCAATGGTTGTGATTAAGTCTCGAAAATATGATGAATGGTTGAGATTTAATCTGAGAAAGTCTCGAGAAAATGGCTATTTTGGCTAATTTTCTGGACAATAGGCAAGTAGCAGTTTATAGGTTGACAAATG
Source organism: Stenogyne calaminthoides (assembly GCA_037126765.1). Classification (NCBI taxonomy): domain Eukaryota; kingdom Viridiplantae; phylum Streptophyta; class Magnoliopsida; order Lamiales; family Lamiaceae; genus Stenogyne; species Stenogyne calaminthoides. Next base: position 23,013,174 of record JBBCBC010000012.1, read on the forward strand.
TACGTTTCTCAAAAATTGAGGCGACTGTTCATCTCTTTTAGTCAAAGACACTTCAAACATTCCCGCTTTAAAAGTTCAGGTCTTTTGTCATTTATTTCAAATGATTACTGAGTAATCCCTTGTGTAATAAATGCTACTGAATTTAATGCATGTATCAATATAACTTCAGGATTATTTGAATATATAAACCTTACTGAATACTGATCCTGACAAAATTTGTCATGAGTCTCAGTTTCCATCCTGAGAGAATTTTGTCCTGAGTTATTCCTTCTGAATAACTACATGCCCTGAAGGACTTCTCCCTTCAGTGAAATTCATTCACCTGGATCCAACATGCCTAATTCAACTGATAGTTCCTGAAATCTTGATTCAGCCAATGGTTTAGCCAAGATATCAGGTCTTTGTTTATCAGTATGAATTTTCTCCATCCTGATATCCTTTTTCTCAACATGATCTCTGATGAAGTGGTGTCTGATATCAACATGCTTATATCTAGTGTGCAATACCAGATTTTGTGTAATAGCAATTGCACTATTGTTATCACAAAATATAGGTACTTCATTGGCTACAACCTTATAGTCCCTCAATTGTTGTCTGAGCCAAAGAATCTGTGCACAACAGCTTCCTGCAGCCATGTATTCAGCTTCAGTAGTACTGGTTGCTACTGATGTCTGTTTCTTTGAAAACCATGATATCAGTTTACTTCCAAGAAATTGACAAGTTCCTGTAGTAAATTTCCTGTCAATTCTACATCCACCATAATCAGCATCTGAATAACCAGTTAATTCAAGGTTATCATCAGTAGGATACCATAATCCTCTATTCACAGTGCCTTAAGATATTTCAGAATCTTTTTAGCAGCCTCCATGTGACTAGCCTTAAGATTAGCTTGGTATCTTGCACATATCCCAACAGCAAATGTAATATCAGGCCTACTTGCTGTGAGATATAGCAATGATCCAAAGATCCCTCTATAATCAGTTTGATTTACTGATTTGCCTTCAGGATCAGGATCCATCTTGTAGTTAGTATTCATAGGAATTCTAACTGCATTACAATTCTGTACACCATACTTAGTAATCAGATCTCTGGTGTATTTTGCCTGATTGATGAATATTCCTTCCTTAATTTGTTTCACCTGAAGTCCAAGAAAGAAATTCATCTCCCCCATCATAGACATCTCAAACTTTCCTTTCATCAGAGCTGAGAACTTTTCACACATCTGATGATTTGGAGAACCAAATATGATGTCATCCACATAAATCTGAACTAGTAAGATATCCTTCCCATCTTCTATCCTGAACAAGGTTATATCAATTGTTCCTTTGATAAAATCATGGTCAGTGAGAAATTGAGAAAGTGTATCATACCATGCTCTGGGTGCTTGTTTAAGACCATACAAGGTTTTCCTGAGCCTGTAAACTTGGTCATTCTGTCTGAAACCAAGAGGTTGTTCCACATAAACCTCTTCTTTAAGCACACCATTCAGAAATGCACTTTTCACATCCATCTGATAGACTTTGAATTTCATGTGGGTAGCATATGCAAGAAACAATCTGATGGCTTCTAGTCTTGCAACAAGTGCAAAGGTTTCATCATAATCCAAGCCTTCTTCTTGGGAATAACCTTGTGCAACTAGCCTTGCCTTGTTTCTCACAATGTTGTTGTTCTCATCTCTATTATTCTTGAACACCCACTTAGTTCCAATCACATTGTGCCTCTGAGGTCAATCCACTAGCTCCCAAACTTCATTTCTTGTGAACTGATTCAGCTCTTCTTGCATAGCAGTAATCTAGAATGAATCTTTAAGAGCTTCTTCAATCTCAGTTGGTTATTTTTCAGATAGGAAGCAGCAGAATAGAGCACTTTCACCATGGAACTTTCTTGTTCTAACACCTTCTGATAGATCACCCACAATTTGACTTGTAGGATGACTATCCAACCATCTTCTCCTGGATGTTCCCCCTTCAATAGTGTCTTCAACATTTGAAATGTTAGGTTCAGGCAGTTCATTAAATTCAGGGAACAACAGAAAAGGAGAGAGTGAATCATCTTCCTCAGGGGAAATTCCATTCAGAACATTGTCAGAGACATTTGTTCCCCTTTGGTTGATAGATTCAGAGTTTGCCTCAGCTGTGACCACATCTTCATCGACATTACATACCTGAGTCTGAACTGGTGTATGTTCAGATTGGTCATCTTCAGTGTGTTGGTTTTCCTTCAGCGGAGAATTTTCATCCTGAGTCTCACCATCCTGAGTATTTCCATCCTGAGCTTCTTTGTCTGAGTCTGATTCACTCCATTCATAGAAAGTGATTGACTTCTTCTTCTCAGGCTTAGAGGATGCTTTATCATTCTTCTTCAGGCTAAGTCTGGTGATTCTCTTGGTCAGATCTCCTGAGTCATGTTCCTATTTCTTCTGAACACAAGTAGTTTCATAAAAAATAACATGAGGTGTTTCTTTCATAATAAGAGTCTTACAGTTGTAAACTCTGAAGGCTTTACTGACTTCAGAATATCCTAAGAATATCCCTTCATCAACTTTGCTATCAAAAGTTTTCAACTGATCTATACCATTATTGTGTATGAAACACTTGCAACCAAACACACGAAAGAAAGAAACAAGAGGTTTCCTTTCATTCCACAGCTCACAAGAGGTTTCCTTTCTGTCCTGAGAGTAACATGCAATGTTGATAGCTTCAGCCCAAAATCTCTTAGGAATATCAGCTTCAGCAATCATTGTTCTTGCAGCTTCTTTTAGAGTCATATTTCTTCTTTCTGCAACACCATTATGTTGTGGGGTCCTTGCAGCTGATGATTCATGAGTTATTCCATTTGCTGCACAGTAATCAGATATAATATGGTTGATAAATTCAGTTCCTTTATCTGATCTGATTTTGACCACACCCAGGTTCTTTTCAGTACTGAGTCTTTTCAGTAATTCTGGCAGTTTTGTCTGAGTCTCTTTCTTACTAAGTAAGAATACGACCCCTGTATATCTGGAGTAGTCATCAACTACCACAAGTGTATATTTCCTGCCATTTGTGCTCACAGGTGTTACTGGACCAAAGAGATCCATATGTAACAGTTGTAGTATTCTGTCAGTATAAACTTCTACTTTACTTTTGAATGATGCTCTGATTTGTTTTCCTTTCTGACAAGCATCACATATATGATCTTTACTGAACACTTCATTAGGTAACCCCCTCACAAGTGCCAATCTTGCAAGTTTGTTTAGAGTTTTGAAGTTTAAGTGATTCAGTCTTTTGTGCCACAACCAACTGGTATCAATAGAACTTTTTGCAACTAAACATGTATCTTTAGGAGTTGATCTCCAATCAACAAGATACACATTCCCTTTTCTAGTACCAGTCAGTAATATTTGTTGTGAAGCATTATCTTTCACATAACATAAGTTCTTTGAGAACTCAACATAGAATCCTTTGTCACAGAATTGACTGATAGAAAGCAAATTATGCTTTAAACCAGAAACATATGATATACCATGGATATGAACAGAATCCACTTCTAGAGTTCCATATCCTTCAGTCTGTCCTTTGGAGTTATATCCAAAAGTAATCTGAAGGCATTTTTGCTCAACATAGTTAGTGAGTAGATGTTTATATTCTGTCATGTGTCTTGAGCATCCACTGTCCAGATACCATGCAGCAGGTGTTGGGGTTATACTGAAAAGTTTGCTTTTACTTTGTATAACCAAACTAAATTTCTTTTTTATTTTACTGAAATAAATTATTTATCACATGCTGCATTAAATATGAATGAATGTTATATATATTTATTGCATACTCGTTCGATAAAGTTATTACGTGTTACGTTGTAGGTAATTTGGTGATACCAAATCACAGAAGATCAAATTAACAGTTCCTCGTGACTAAGTACAAATTCACAACCCAGATGGAAATGAACAACCCATCATGAAAGGTTGGAGTGTAAGACTCGGATTGGCTTGTCTTGACCAAGGGATTACACTAGTGCATCCTAATGAGCTGAAAAGGACCTACAAGAGGATAAATTCTTCGGTACTGAATATACAAGAATTAGACCTCAGTGGTGCGTTATTTCTTAATCTCCGTTCCTTAAATAGGATATTGTGAAATTAATAACTATTGCTTTGACTTATGATGGGAAGAGAATCAATGTGATTCGATATCTTGTATCTTGGGCAATATTATTAGTTACATGACGATTGCTAAGATTTAATACGGAGAATCGCGTGCAAGTATTGCTTGCTTGATTTGTCCCCTTGGTGGGCTCAGAATCTTTATCATACCAAATCTTGCAAGTGGAAATTTATTTCCGGTATGGATAATAATGTTGAGTTGTCTTTACTCCAAGGACAAAGATATTAATTAATATAAAGTTTGTTCAGTGACTTAATTAATTAGTGGACTAAGACAATCTTAAACGCGGGAAATAATGACCGGGAGCCATATTATTGTGAAGTCGTAATGTGGGTTAAGATGGATAGTTCAATATTAATTTTATAGTGGAGTAAATTAATATTAATGGGCTTGAATAATATTTTGGCTACATATTAAAGCTTCATAGCCCATTGGAGGTCCAATCTTAATTCTCCTAAAGGCCCCTCAAATAGCCCAAACTAAAGTCCAATTAATGAAAAGGAGAAGAAAATATTTTGGCCTATTTTTCCTCTATTATTTTCGGGTAGGAAGAGAGAAAAGATTTTCTTGATTTTCTTGGAAAGATTTTATGGAATATGTATTCTTGGAATACAAGTTTATCCCATAAATTCAAGAAAAGTCAAAGATCTTATTTCTTTCCTATCTAATTGATATTTTTGAAAATATCTATAATATTAGGAGGTGGAATTTTGTGGAATATTTTATTTATGGAGAAAAGAATATATTGGATATATTCAAGATTTCTTGGAGATCAAGAAAAAGATTTTCCCATCTTATTTCCTAGGGAAAATTTCGACCACCTCATGTATTATAAATAGGGGATGATTTTTTCATCCCCAAGTGAAAATTCCATGTGTTGGAAAAATTAGAAATCCACAAAGGTGGTGGCCAAATGTTTTATTTTCTCCTTTAAGATTAAAATCGTTCGTTGATAATCCTCCCACCGGATTACGTTCGTGGACGTGGGACATATTTGAGAAGGTACTTTGGGTTGATCCATCGTCTCACGGTTGTCTCTACGAGAGGTTAGTATTTACGTAATTCCTATATTCCACATGCTTAGGTTTTACGTGAAATACGTGTACGCATGATGTTTATTTGTTTATAAATTATTATGATGAATTGAATTAGGATTAATTCATGTGAATAATTAATTGATTAATTTAAATATGTATTTAAATTCAACTCAAATAGATCCGGGCACCCCGTATTTCCCAACAACTTGTATCAGAGCCTCGGTTTCGAGCTCTGTATTTAAATTGTCATTTAAATTATGTTGGCCATTAAATTATATTGAAAATTAGATAGTAGAATTGCTAGATTTGTTTTACAGGTATTCAATTGTCATGGTATTTAATGTGTTTATTTATTTTATGCGTATGATGGTTTTAATTCGACTAAAACGAATTTGTTTTTCTCGTGAGAAAATCCACGAGTAGATTAGGCTATTTGATTTGTCTAATGTAATAGACTAGTCTAGATTTAGGTTTATTTATTTTGTAAAATAAATTGTAACCTGATCGAAGACGAAGACGGAGGCGAGAAATTAAAATGGATCCGGAACTAGGCGCAGGTAGAGTGCATCGCGCAAAACGTGCCAAGAGAGGCACTCGCGACGACGCGGACGCTGGTGGTCGCGCACGGGCGTGGGGCAAGGCCGATGAGGCCGAGCGCGCATGGATATCGAGCAACCGCGACGGAGCGCACAAGCGCGCTGGCCGACCAGTGGACACGGACGGAAGCCGCCGAGGTGGGCGAACGCCGAGCGGCGCGGCGTAGGTTTCGAACGTATGGCGAAGCCGCCGAGACGGATTTAGCGCTGAGTACGCACATGTAGGCGCGGAATGGGTGAGCGACGCAGCGGCAGGGCGAAGCGACACGAGAAGGCAGGAAGCGATGCTGGTACGCACGGGCGCCTCGCGAAAGCCGCCGAGTGGTGCCGAAGTTCGCTTCCGCAACGACGACGCATGCTCGGGTGAAATCGGCTACACGCCGGTCGGTGAAGGCACCTTTACCCGCGATTCGATCGGTTACACGAGACGTGGCTTTTCGAGACACTCGAGTGGGAGAAATTAAAGACGATGTTTCTTCAAAATCAAGCAAAGAAAAATCAAACCATGACAATTGGATAATTTGTGCCCAATATGTTTATTTTTCTGCTTTGCTTGATTTATTATTGTATTTTCTTATGCTTTATTTAATTTGTTTAAATGTGTTTGCATGAGAATTGCCCAACGAAAAATCTCAAACTAAAAAATTACTAAGTATGTTTTAAATAATTAATTCGGTTTTGAATCGAATTAATTTTAACTTCCATGATTTATTTATTTGTGAAATCATTTGGAGAAATTCCCCTAAGGGACGGCCAAAAGATAGCTTTCACATGAATAAATTCTCAAAAAGATGATTGTGAATTATTATTAGTGGCGACGATGACCCTCCCAAGAGGCTCGATCAAAACGAAGTAGTAATTCTGTATTTAATCATGGTTATTACTTAGGTATAAAATTGATATGCATATACTTCGCCGAAGTCCCTGTCATTTTTATATTGGTCAAGTGGGAGCCAACTATTAATTTTTTTTTTAAATTAAAGGTTTGTAACTGTTCTTGTTTGTAACCTGCTTGAATGTGATTTAAATGATGACCCTCCCAAGAGGCTCATTTGAAACTGTTTTGAGATGTTGGCTGATGCATGTTCATATTTTTTTTGAGATTTCAATATGAATCATGTGATCGAATTATGTGATTTTCTTTGTGTTGATCCGAATATTAACACAAGATGAATGTTTATTTTTAGTATCATCATGTCGCAACCTTTTAATCCACTGTTCAATATACTGAAAGACAATTTGCTTACTGGAGATAACTATTTTGTTTGGAAACATAACCTTATGAATGCCCTCACTTCACATGAATCCAAATGGGTACTTAATGCACCAAAACCCAAAGAACCAACTGAGGGTACTAGTATATGGGAAGAGATGGAATATAATGAATGGGAGCTGGCAAATGAATTGGTAAAGGACATAATCTTGGCACACATGTCGGATTTTCTAAAACGCCTACATGAAAGATTTGCATCAGCTGCAGACATTATGGGAAATCTTGAAGCGATGTTTGCACATCCGACCCATATAGCAATCCAAAGCATTAAACATGACTTGTTCAAGCTGAAAATGGAAGAAGGAATGACTGCAAAAGAACACATTCTTAGGGTTATGGTTCTCTTTGAAGAATTGACATATCTTGGCGAAAAATATGACTTCAAAACTAAAATTATATCATTCTCAGTTCTCTGCCAAAGAGATATGATCATCCTTATGTAACGTATCTAATGGAAGATATGGAGTTTACTATGGATGATCTTGTGAGAGCCCTTACATTGGTCAAAGAAAACAATGAGCGCAAGAAAGTGAACATGGTTACAAAAGGGTCATCTTCTTTTTCTAGGCCAATTGGTGGTAAGATAAATGAAGAGACAAACAGGATTAACTAGTTCTATTCAAGCTTCAAAGATGAAAGTTTAAGTACAAAGATCTGTTTGGAGTGTGGCGAAAGAGGACATTGGAGGTGGGCTTGTTCCAATCCCAAGAGGAATGGAAAGAAAGGTAATTCTCTCGCACTAGTTGTTGAAACTTGTTTAGCGGCGTATGCTACTCATCTGTGGGTAGTGGATACGGGATTCACTGATCATGTTTGTTTCACTTTACAGGGGTTCAAGTGGACCCGACAACTTAGTGGAAGAGAGACCCTCGTCACGCTAGGCGATGCTACGAGAGTGGCAGCTGAAGCAGTGGGAGACGTGCACCTGTCTTTTGAAGATAAGAGTTTAATTTTAAGAGATGTTCTTTATGTTCCCGTTTTTCGCAAAAACCTTATTTCAATTTCAAAACTATTTGCTGATGGATATTCTGTTCGTTTTAATAAATATGTTATTGTTTCTCGTAATGATGCGGTTTATCTGTCATGGAACATTACGGAACAATCTCTATATTATTAACTGTGCACGCCACACACACAATGCATCCTATAACTCATCTACTATTTCAAGCAAAAGGAAACGTTCGACCAATATGAACGAGACACTTCTTTGGCATCTAAGATTAGGTCATATTAATCCAAAAAGGATCCAAAGGTTGGTCCAAGATGGTTCATTGGAGTCTTTCCTGGTTGAACCATTTCCAACCTGCGAATCATGTTTGGAGGGTAAGATGACCAAGAGGGCATTTGGAGCCAAGGGGCTTAGAGCTAAAGAAGTGTTGGAGATCGTTCACACCGATGTATGTGGTCCAATGCAAATCAAAGCAAGAGGCGGCTACGAGTATTTCGTTACGTTTATCAATGATTACTCACGCTATGGATACATTTTCCTAATGAAGCATAAATTTGAGACCTTTGATAAATTCAAAGAATTTAAGGCTCAAGCAGAGAATCATAAGGAAAAGAGTATCAAGTTTCTACAATCTGATCATGGAGGCGAATACCTCAGTGATGAATTCTGGAACTATCTATCGGATGAAGGGATTACATCCCAGTTGACTGCACCTGGTACCCCCTCAACAAAATGGGATTACAGAACGAAGAAACAAAATGCTTCTAGAAATGGTAAGATCAATGATGAGTTATGCGGATTTACCAAAATCGTTTTGGGGTTACGCCTTGCAAACAAACCTGTTTATATTCTGAACTTAGTGTCATCCAAATCGGTTCCAAAAACCCCTATGGAGTTGTGGACAGGGCGAAAGCCCAGCTTAGGACACATGAGGGTTTGGGGGTGTCAGGCATATGTGTTGGATAGGGAAGCCGGGAAATTATATGCACGTTCGGAATTAAGGTTGTTTATAGGATACCCCGAAGGAACGAAGGGATGCATGTTCTATGGTCCCAAAAATCAAAAGGTCGTAATCAGTACGCACTTTAGATTTTTGGAAGAATACTATATGAACGATAAAAAGCCTAGAAGCGAGATTACCTTGGAAGAACTTAAGGGGCCAACTCCGTTTCCAACTGTACAAGAAGACATACCACGCGTCACGCCTACACAACCAGAACCTCATCGTAGTGGGAGGGTTGTCAGACAACCCGAGCGATTCTTATGGATAGAAGAGTCCTCGGACTTGATCTCGGGAGAAGAATCAGATCCATGGTCCTACAACGAGGCGATCCAGGACAAGGATGCGACATCTTGGCAAACAGCAATGGAAGCTGAGATGGGTTCAATGGATCACAATAAAGTGTGGGAGCTAGTCGAACCACTTAATGGGATAAAACCCATTGGATGCAAGTGGGTATACAAGAGAAAAAGGGGTCTGGACGGAAAGGTTGAAACCTTTAAGGCAAGACTCGTGGCGAAAGGGTACACTCAGAAAGAAGGGATCGACTATGAGGAAACCTTTTCGCCCGTAGCCATGCTCAAGTACATCCAAATTCTCTTGTTGATTGCTGCGCATCTAGATTTTTTTGAGATCTGGCCAATGGATGTCAAGACAGCTTTCCTCAACGGAAATCTTGACGAAGAAATCTATATTCAACAACCCGAAAGCTTCATTGAAAAAGGCCAAGAGCATCTGGTTTGCAAGCTAAAGAAGTCCATTTATGGGCTGAAGCAGGCATCCCGTGCTTGGAATCAGTGTTTTGATCAAGTTATAAAATCCTACGGTTTTGATCAAAACAGTTTCGAAAGTTGTGTGTATAAAAAGTGTGATGGAACTGCCTTGGTATTCTTGGTACTATACGTAGACAACATTCTGCTCATCGGGAACGATGTAAAGATGTTGTCAGACGTAAGGGCATGGCTATCAAAATAGTTTGATATGAAGGACTTGGGAGAAGCCGGTCACGTCATAGGGATCAAGATCACTCGAGATCGCAAGAAAAGGATGATCGGGCTTTCGCAAGCTTCGTACATAGACACCATTTTGAAGCGATTCAGGATGCAAGATTCCAAGAAAGGCTTTGTACCTTTCAGACACGGAATCCATCTATCCAAGTTAATGTGTCCCAAGACACAGAAGGAAATAGATGACATGAAGGGCATCCCTTATGCTTCGGCTGTGGGAAGCCTCATAAACGCGATGTTGTGCACGAGACCGGATATCTGCTTCGTCGTAGGAATGGTAGCAAGATATCAAAGTAACCCTGGGAAAGAGCATTGGACTGCGGTTAAGAATATTCTGAAGTATTTGAAGAGGACATGGGACATAATGTTGGTTTATCAATCTGACAGTCTAATCTCTATCGGTTACACGGACTCAGATTTCCAATCAGACATAGACTCCAGAAAGTCAACCTCAGGTAGTGTGTTTTGCATGGGGGGAGGAGACATGACATGGAGAAGCGTTAAGCAGAAATGCATCACCGATTCTACCATGGAAGCCTAATATGTAGCTGCTTGTGAAGCAGCGAAAGAAGCGGTTTAGCTCAAGAACTTCCTGGTAGACTTGGACGTTGTTCCGGATTTTCCCAATACGATCACGGTTTACTGTGATAACGCCGGAGCAGTTGCAAATTCTAGGTAACCGAGAGCCCACAAGGCCAGCAAACACATAGAAAGAAAATACCATCTTATACGAGAAATCGTTAAGAGAGGAGACATAGATGTGGCAAAGATTGCGTCTGAAGACAACCTCGCAGATCCATTCACAAAGGGTCTACCTTAGAGTACATTCGAGAGACATGTGGAAGGAATGAGTGTCAAGAGCATTGTCAATCTGCTTTGAGTATAAGTGGGAGAAATATTATTAGGTTCGTGTGGGGTGACATTAGATGTCACATAGAATGTCACATAGAACACGAGACATGTTGTAGTATACTTAAAAGTAGACTTTGAGTATAAGTGGGAGATTGTTGGGGTTATACTGAAAAGTATGATTTTACTTTGTATAACCAAACTAAATTTCTTATTTATTTTACTGAAATAAATTATTTATCACATGTTGCATTAAATATGACTGAATGTTATATATATTTATTGGATACTCGTTCGATAAAGTCAGTATGTGTTACGTTGTAGTTAATTTGGTGATACCAGATCACAGAAGATCAAATTAACAGTTCTTCGTGACTAAGTACAAATTCACAACCCAGATGAAAATGAACAACCCATCATGAAAGGTTGAAGTGTAAGGCTCGGATTGGCTTGTCTTGACCAAGGGATTACACTAGTGCATCCTGATGCGCTGAAAAGGACCTACAGGAGGATAAATTCTTCGATACTGAATATACAAGAATTAGACCTCAGTGGTGCGTTATTTCTTAATCTTCGTTCCTTAAATAGGATCGTGTGAAATTAATAACTATTGCTTTGACTTATGATGGGAAGAGAATCAATGCGATTCGTACCTTGTATCTTGGGCAATATTATTAGTTACATGACGATTGCTAAGATTTAATAAGGAGAATCGTGTGCAAGTACGTCTTGCTTGATTTGTCCCCTTGGTGGGCTCAGAATTTTTATCATACCAAATCTTGCAAGTGGAAATTTATTTCCGGTATGGATAATAATGTTGAGTTGTCTTTACACCAAGGACAAAGATATTAATTAATATAAAGTATGTTCAGTGACTTAATTAATTAGTGGACTAAGATAATCTTAAACGCGGGAAATAATGACCGGTAGCCATATTATTGTGAAGTCGTAATGTGGGTTAAAATGGATAGTTCAATATTAATTTTATAGTGGAGTAAATTAATATTAATGGGCTTGAATAATATTTTGGCTAAATATTAAAGCTTCATAGCCCATTGGAGGTCCAATCTTAATTTTCCTAAAGGCCACTCAAATAGCCCAAACTAAAGTCCAATTAATGAAAAGGAGAAGAAAATATTTTGGCCTATTTTTCCTATATTATTTTCGAAAAAATTGGGTAGGAAGAGAGAAAAGATTTTCTTGATTTTCTTGAAAAGATTTTATGGAATATGTATTCTTGGAATACAAGTTTATCCCATAAATTCAAGAAAAGTAAAAGATCTTATTTCTTTCCTAACTAATTGATATTTTCGAAAATATCTATAATATTAGGAGGTGGGATTTTGTGGAATATTTTATTTATGGAGAAAAGAATATATTGGATATATTCAAGATTTCTTGGAGATTAAGAAAAAGATTTTCCCATCTTATTCCTAGGGCAAATTTCTACCATCTCATGTATTATAAATAGGGGATGAATTTTTCATCCCCAAGTGAAAATTCCATGTGTTGGAAAAATTAGAAATCCACAAAGGTGGTGGCCAAATATTTTATTTTCTCGTTTAAGATTAAAATTGTTCGTTGATAATCCTCCCACCGGATTACGTTCGTGGACGTGGGACATATTTGAGAAGGTACTTTAGGTTGATCCATCGTCTCAGCGGTTTTCTCTACGAGAGGTTAGTATTTACGTAATTTCTAGATTCCGCATGCTTAGGTTTTACGTGAAATACGTGTACGCATGATGTTTATTTGTTTATTAATTATTATGTTGAATTGAATTAGGATTAATTCATGTTAGTAATTAATTGATTAATTTAAATATGTATTTAAATTCAACTCGAATAGATCTGGGCACCCCGTATTTCCCAACAGCAGGAGCTACTTCACTTCCACCCATCAGGGCTATGTTGTCTTCTATCAGCTCAGTGCCCTTTTCCTTCACCTGAAAAACAGATCAGGCCTTAGGTACCCATTTGGTGTAGGGTCCTACCAGGTTAGTTGTACCTTTTGGAACCCAAATTTGCCTGATAACTATAATTACTTTAGAGTGGCTGATTTGTCTCCCATAAACAGCTACATACACATTCACTACCCTAGGTGCCTTGGCAGTACCCTGCGTATGAGTGTCAGCCTTAGCATGAACATGAGCCTTAGAATTCTTCTTGGGTTCAGGCCTTTTGTTCCAATGCTTTGGCCTTGGTGCAGCTGGTCTCTGTCTCTATTGACTTAGGTTCAGGAAACCTTTACCCTTAGGCAAGTGGAGTTTAGGTTGCCTGTACTGAAATTGTGGTCTTTCAGTAATCTAAGGACTAGGTCTTTTCAGTTGAGAATATCTCTGCTGAGTGTTTCTCTTCTGAAAATTCCTCTAATGGTTCAGTGCAGATTTCTTCAGGTTGGTATTCTTAGCCTGAGGCTTCGAAGTACTGGCCTGAGGATTTTCTACTGAGTGTTCAGGTTTTCTAGCCTTTTCCTGAGGTTTGGGCTTTATATCCTGAACTTTCAGTTTTTATGAAATCATAGGTCCTTTACCCTTGTCTAAAACACAGAGTTGTTCTTCAATAAGAAGATCAGTACATGCCACCGGTTTAACAAAGACAGTCTTAGTGCTACTAGAAGAAGCAGCATTTAGAAGACCTTGTGAGGTTCCCCCTGGATTGTATCCCAATCCAGCCTTTATAGTTGCAGGTTTTTGATAACTCTGAATTTCATCTATTGCTTTAGATGCAGAATTCAATAGAGCTAACTTTCTCCGCACACTATCCTCACCTTTCTTTAGAGTTTCATGCTTCTCAAAGAGGTCATTGAATTCAGTCCTAATAAGCTGATTTTCCTCAGTGGATTTCTCTAATTTTCCTTTCAGGGTCTCTATCACTTTCTCTTTTTCTGAGAGTTGTACTTTCAGAACATCTAGTTCATCAGTAGTTCCCATTAATTGAGAAAAGATTTCAGCAGTATTAGAGTCTTTCCACCTTAGATTTTCAGCAGTCAGTTCCTTATTCTGCTCTTGAGTTTCTATGAGCAGTTCTTGTAACACAGCATAGTCCTTCATAAGATTCTCAAAAGAATCCATCAGGTTAAAGCTACTGGTTACAGATGAACTTGATAACTCAGGTGCTTGTGTAGGAGCAACAACAGAGATAGATGAATTTACCTCCTCAATAGCAACAAGGCAGACATCATCACTGTCACTATCTGAGAATATCTCCTCTGAAGAACTGGATCCTTCTTCAGATTGTTCTTCTTCTTCAGCAATCGTAGCCTTCTTACTAGAGATCTTTCTTTCTTTGGCACTTAGTTCAGGACAATCATACTGGAAGTGACCTTTCTTTTGACAGTTATAGCATCTGTTGGTATCATCATCCTGATCACTTTCCTCCTTGGTTTTGGAGTCCTTCTTTCTCGATGAGGATCCTTCAGCTTTGTGGTCCTTCCTTTTCTCAGTGGATCTGTCCTCAGCTTCTGAGTTATTCCTGTTCCTGTACCTGTTGTTCTTATAGTATTTCTTATATTTTTCATATCTGTTATTGAGTCTTTCAAACCTTCTTGCCAACAGTACTAGCTTGTCCTCTTGCTCATCCTGAGTTTTGGCAAGTTAGTTATCAGACTCTTTAGCTTTACAGGATTTCTCTTTGGCTTTGAAAGCCACATTCTTGCTAGATGAAGATTCATCTTGGCTATCAGATTTCTTAGTTTTCTTATCGATCACGAATTCATAAGCTTTCAGTTCAGAGAAAACTTGCTGGTATGACATAGAATCAATATTCTTGGTGTTTTCAATCACCACAGCATGTATATCCCATTTCTTAGACAATCCTCTAAGAATTTTCAGTGTCACTTCTCTTTGTGGGTATCTTTTCCCAAGAGCATTCAGATCATTCATAATACTAGTGAATCTGACTTCCAGTTTGACAATGGATTCACCATCTTCCATTTCAAAGCTATCAAACTTTCCATTGGCTACAGAAAGTTTGTTCTCTTTAATATGATCTGTGCTTTGACACATGATAGCAAGTGTGTCCCATATTTCTTTAGCAGTTTCACAGTGAGAAATCATCCCCATAACACCATCATCAATAGTGTTATATAGAGTATATTTAGCAATGTAGTCCAAATTGACTAACTTTCTCTCATCAGGAGTAAGTTGGTCATCAGGTTTAGGAAATTCATGTCTGGGGTCATTCCTCTCATCATCGGTGATTCTGGGATTCACAACAGTATATTTGAATGGTCCTTGAGAAACCACTCTCCACATTCTTTCATGTTTGGAATACAGATGTGTCTGCATTCTCAATCTCCATAGGTCATAGCTCTCAACAGAGAACATAGGAAGTTTCTTAGAAGGCATGATGAATGAGCCTTGTAAGATATCGCGGCGAAAGAAGATCTATTCAGAAGACCACCAAAGTCTTTCAGCAAATAGACTATGGCTACCAAAGCAAGTGGTCAAAATGAACCACTGCTCTGATACCACTTGTTGGTCCCGGTGTAACGAGTCTTACACGTGTATGGGGGGGAGGGAATACACGTCTTCAGTGATTTTTTAAAACTTTTCTTTTACTGAAATCAGAAGGGTCAGGATGTCCTGAAAATTTTGCCCTGAGAAGCACAAATTGCCCTCGAAGTCAAAGTCTCTCGAGACAAATGATCCCGAGCAAATTTTCGGAAGCTTCAGATTAGCCCAACTGATCCTGAGTTTTATCAGAGATCCTGAGAAGCTTGGATCAGATAATTATCTTACTGAATACTCAGTAGAGTTGGTTCAGTTTGGTAACTATCTGTTCTAGCTAATCAAGAGGGCGGAATGTGTTGGCCCTAAGTTTATACTCATTTTATCTTGCTGAAAATCTCTTCCTCAAAACAGTGATTAAGGTTGTGATCAAGTTCTATGCAAGTTCAGTGGAGTGTTTCCAACTGAATATCAAGAAAACAGTATGCTTTCAGTGAAAATATGCAACAGATAGAATGCAGTACATAAAGCAAATAACACAACAATTTATAGTGGTTTAGAGAAAAAGCTCCTACATCCACTCTCTCTGATCTTCAGAGAAATTCCTTAACACACTATCACCTAAAGTTTTCAGGCTAAACACAGCAGCTTACTAACTTTTCTACACTGAGTTTTCTGGCTGACTACTGCAGCTTACTAACTCAACACACACAAGCTTTCTGACTGTCTAAAATAGCTTACTCACTTCTCTCTAGAGCTTTCTGGCTGACTCAACTGCAGCTTACTTGCTCTTTACAACTCTTTCTCACCAACAATCACACACACACTCAAACTACCTAATAAAAGGGTTTGGGTTGGGTTGGTTTCCAACTAGGGTGAGATATCCTTTTACAATAAGTATAAATGCAAAGGCTAGGATATCTCTACTAAGCTTTGGATATATATATCAAATCTAGGCTTAGTGAATGAGCTCTCTTCAATGTGAAACACTTGAGAAATCTTAGGTTTTTCGAGTGCTTCAATTTGCAAAAATACGAATGAGCTTTGGAGTTGCTTTGATTTTCCGTAACCTTGCAATGGTGAAGGTTACTGGTATTTATAGGCAACTTCTCCAAGGCCACTCTTTGAAAAACTATCCATTGGAAGAGATAGTATCAAGAGTTTCCTCTTCTGGTTATTGATGAACGACTATTTTTAGGTTTGAACGCACCCTTGCATGTTTTAGGAAATATGCAGCCATGTAGCCAATCATCAACTTCTGTGAACTGGAAGATATCAGACCTGACATTTCTCAGTGAGATGTCGCTTTCAGTGTCAGTAAAGTACGTTGTTGTTGCCTCCTCATTGGTCGAAGTCTTCCTTTGAGCAGAGACAAACAAACTGCTTTATTTAGGTTGACCTTTCTGAGCTGATATGTTCCTTAATGTCCACAAATGTCTAACATTCTGTTTGTTTGTACTAGGAATGAACATAATCACTATTTAATTAAGATAGTGGTTCAGAGTCCTTTTTGTTCAGTACACAAACAGTCTTCAGGATTCTTCTTAGTCTTCTGAGTCTTCAGGAGTCTTCAGGATTCTTCTGAGTCTTCAGAGTCTTCTACTACGATGAGAAACATATTTCTCCCTGATCTATATCTGCTGACTATACATGATGCAGCTAATCCTGAGTCCTAATTTCTATTGAAACCTGATCCTGATCCTATACTACCAAGATATCCTAAACATGTCATATTCAGGGGTTTTGGGATCTAATCAAAATCTTTATTCAAATTCATCTCCCAACATAGGGGATGAATTTTTCATCCCCAACACAATTCCATGTGCTGGAAATATTAGAAATCCACAAAGGTGGTGCAACAAATTATTTAATTTTCCTTTGTTTTATAATTGTTAATTGGAGAACCTTCCACCAAGGTTGTTGAGCAAGGACTTGGGAATACTTGAGAAGGACTTTTGGTTGGTTGTCAGATATCTGATCCTGCCTGTCTCAGACCGTCTCTCCAATGGGTACGTTTACGTAAACTCCTAGAAATTCCGCATGCTAGGATCTTTTACGTGAATTATTGTTTGCATGTTGTTGTTGGATTGATATTATTTGAATTCACGTAGGTAAATTCATGCTAGTAATAATCGTTAATTTAAATTTGTGTTTATGAGGTCATCCCGATAGATCTTGGCATAAAGTATCCCAACAATAGAACCAACATGTTTAATTGAAGCAGGGCACCATTTCCAACTAAAAGGTGAGATGTACCTTGATAAGGTTGTTGTAGATAGACATTCCCCATATTAGATGTCACGTGATGAGTGGCACCACTATCAATGTACCACTCCAGACATGTACCATGAGTAGCAGAAGAGTCGTGAATGTTAGATAAGAAAACAGAAGGAGGATAGTTCGAGTAGGAAGGAGTAGATGTAGTGGAAGCATAAGCACAATGTCGAGTGAAGTGAGCTTGTTGAGAAGGAAAATCTTAGGAACCAGATTGAGAGGAAATAGGCTGAGTATTCTCCAAACTGATAAAAGTGGAATGAACTTGTTTTTCCCTTAACTTTCCAAATCCTTTCGAGTTAGAATCCTTCATGGTTGTATTGGTAACTGGATTTTTGTGTGAGCGAGCATTCTGTAAAGGAATGATTCCATTCTTAGTAAACGTTTGGAGGAATCGCATTTCATGAGTATGTAAGATCAATTACACTTCATGTAAGGACATATCAACACCACGAGTGGTAAGACTCACGACTACAACATCATATTCAAATCCCAAACCATCAAGAAAATATATCACCACATCATCATCAGACATTGTGTGGCCCGCAACTTGAAGACCATCCATATTGTGCGAATTTTTAGATCAATCGACATATTCCCCTTCTTAATTTTTAGAACAAATGAATTATGTAATTCAAATGAGAGACACTTTACCTTTATTGACTTCAACAACTGCTTAAAAAAATACTTAATTGAAAATTTGTGAATAAAGTTAAGTCAAAATTACTTCATACAATAATCAAAATAGAAATAGAACCGAAATAGAAAAATAATTGAAATATTTAACATAATAAATTAAAATCGAACCATTTTAGGACATAACCGATCTTAAATTGAACCAAATTTTTCGATTTTGGTAAAAACAAAAAAAAAAAAAACCAAAATTATTTTAAATTATGAAATTAAACCATTTTAAAGACACGTGTCAATTTTTTACGATAGAAATTCAGAAATTAAATAACACAACAATGGTACTACACTACTATATAAATTAAAGGTTCATGAATAATGTATATATCTCCTATATACTAAAGGCGAATCACCCCCAATTAATATGGTGACATTATTTCAAATCTCTGAATTTCTATGAGAAGTTATTTATATAATTATTATTAGTTTTTTAATTTTTTAATTTCAATCATTCTTTTTTTTTATCAGAAAAATTGTGACTCAAATAATGTATATATCTCCTATATACTAAAAGCGAATCACCCTCAATTCATATGATGACTTTATTTCAAATCTCTGAATTTCTGTGAGAAGTTATTTATATTATTATTTTTTTTTTTATTTTTTAATTTTATCAGGCAAATGGTGACTCGAACCCATGACCCCACGGCGTATTATTATTAGTTTTTTAATTTTTAAATTTCAATCATTCATTATTTAATTTTGACATTTACCTTCCATTTATCTCTTATCTATTAATTATGAATCACCACATATTTATGTAGTTGCTATATTTAAAATATTTCATCTTCAAAACATATACATTAATTTATATTAAATACATACTACATAATTTATAAATTTATACTCCTTCTTATTCTTTTTAAATATTGCTAGCATGTAACCCGACGTACTACGTCTACACGAAATTGAAAATAATTTTGATATCATTAATTTTAAATTAAATACTTCAAATATTTAATTAGTTTGATTAATTCAATTATAGACTTAAATTTTTTTATAATATTTTATGTGCATATTTTCATTCATTTCTTGTTCTAAATTACTTCTTCCCATTCTTCTTAATGTCTTTTTAGTCTTTAAGAATATTTATATAACAAATATCGTTCTCATATTTTCTCCCCTCATTATATCATATATACCCATAATAATCAATTTTCATGATCATTTAAATTTTCTTATGTCAACATTAACCTTAAATTGTTATAATTAAATAGTTATAACAATAAATACTATCGGCTAAAAAAATTATCCACACCATATATTTATAGAAAAATTAAAAAATTTAATAACCATGAAAAGTAATAATTAGGGGTATGTATGAGATAATGATGGGTGAAAATGTCAAAATGACATGTATTATGTAAATAATAAATAAGACTAAAATGAGTATGATATCTAATTTTAATGGGATGAAGTAATTTAGAATAAGTAATGAATGAAAATATGCATAAATAATATTAAAATATAAAAATTATACCTATAATTAAATTAATTAAATATTTAATTTAAAATTAATTAAAAAAATTATTTTAAATCCCGTGTAGTACGCGGGGTTACGTGCTAGTAGTGTAATATTTAGGTTAGAAAATGAATAAATGAACTAGAAATAAGATTATATATATAGAATGCATTATTTCGGTTCGATTTTCGATTTTTCGATAATTGTACCTTAAAAATCAAAACCGAAAATAAAAAGTCTAAAATAAAAAATCGAACTGAATACCAATTAACTGAACCAAAATTTTATTTTGGTCGGTTTGGCTCATCTTTTCATTTTTTACCATATAATACTCACCCCTACATGTGGTATAAATAAATAGTGGGTCTCATGTGCATTCAAGTGCTTCGTGCTCTCATAGTGCTTTTTAGAACTATGCATCTTATTATACTAAATGTTGCAACTTGTTTACACTGAACCGTGCAACTATTTTTCCATATTAATAGTTGCACGGTTCAGTGTAAAGAAGTTGCATATTTTAATATAACAAGTTGCTAGTTCTAAAATGCATTATGAATGCACGGTGCACTTGGATGCGTACAAAGAATTAGCCATAAATAAAATGAGGTTAAGTAGCACTTAGTGTAGAAAAAGTAATAATATATGATATAATATTAAGATATTTTATCACTACTCTTGAAAAATATTCAATATAATTTGCGAGGAATGTCTTTAATAAATGTTCGATTTAGGACATATTTTGAAACATAACTAAAATAGTGAGAATCGTTTAGTTTTTTAGATGGTAAAACCCAACTTTTTCAAAAAATAATTGTTTCTTGCACTCAAGTAGTGTTTCAAAACATGTCTTAATACGAGACAAGTGAGCTTATAAACTTCTCTATTTGTATACATAAATTGAAAGGCCCATATGATTCCTTTGTCTTTTTACTTGGCAAGTCAGTTGGGCTTTGACACTTACTTGTTGGACTCTCTTTCTGTTTCCTTTAGATTGACTTGCCCAGTTTTAAATTTAATTATGATCCAAACAAATACTAATGGATTTTAGACTCCATGTTATAAAGTTGTGGGAAAAAAAAAAGGTAAGCATCACACAATTTTCGAGAACATATGAATTGTCGAGCACCCAATACCACAATGTCTATACATCAAAGTGTATTTATATACATAAATTTCTATAAATCCGAGTTAATTCGAGAGTTAATCCGAATTCACATAAACCATTTTTAAAGTATTAATATTATGAATATGAAATGGCATTATTTAAAAATTAAATATTTTTTAAATAGTGAAATTTTATATGCATATAAATAGTGACACCTAAAAAAGAAAATTCACGTGAATCGTTCACAAAAGATGATTCTTAAAATTTGATTATTTACTCATGATTCTTCTGATATTTAACCGTTCTTATCTAATCTATAATAAATGCACAACACTTGCGTGAGACTTGTCTCATAATAATACTGAACATAATTTGATCAACATTTTAAAAGGAATAAAATTATTTGTATAATACGAGTTTTTGCCAAAGTTATGCCCGATGCATTGGCCACTCATCCTCAAATTCAAAAGAAACTATATATATATATATATAGATCTTAAATTATTATAGATCTTATGATATCTCAAATTTTATTGGCAAAAACTTGTATGAGACGATCTCATGCATGAAACGGGGTATAACGACCTAACACAAATTAATATTTATATTTTTTAAAGTGTTAAAATGTCAATTTTTAAATTATATTTCATCTAATTGTGATCTCGTGCAAATATGCTCAATTTTATATGTGCATGTAAATTATACACATGCCGAATCACCGTTAAAAAAAGGTAGAAATACGACAGCAATCTAACTCGATACCCAGAAAAAGTGTTCAAATTTTATGTAAATATTTAATTCAAGATTTCTTTCGATTTCTGATTAAAAAAATTATAAGAATCGAATTTGAGAGGATTGTTCATGAAAGAGCAAAAGTAGAAAAATGTTTTTTTTAAAGAAAGGAAGGATATAATATAACTATATAAGTGAAACGGGGTGCGTTTAGTGATGTATGTTAATTTTTAAATTTAATTTAGACATATTTAAAGAATTTTAGGAGTGTATAGTGGCACTCAATCTCATATTCACTCGAATTTCCAATTTAACCCCATGTGAAGCTGAATGACTATTGAAGTAATAAATTAAGAAAATAATATGACAAAAAATTGTACCACTTTGAGTTCGCAGTGAATTTTATTTTTTTAATTAATATCACTGTTATATACAAAAATTATAATTGATATGTAAAAAAATTATCGTTATTATGTATAAAGATTGACATTATTTAAAAAATAAAATATTTTTTAAACAATGATAATTTTTATGAATAACACTGATGTAATCCATATATAGACCTGGTTCACGGATAGGGGTGTATACGTAAGTGAGTCAAGTAGGCTCGCGAGCTACTCGTGTCGACTCGTAAAAAGATCGAAATCAACTCGAGCATAATCGAATCGAGTCGAGTTCGAGCTACTCGAGTAGCTATCAAGTTCGAGTTTGAGCTCATAAATCGAGAGGGTCGCGAGCCTAATCGAGCTTCACAGTAATTACTATCATGCCATTAATTTTACTAAATACATACTTATATTTTAATAATATATTTATATTTAATTTTATAAAATTATACAGGTAATCGAGTCGAGTTCGAGTCTATTAAATTTCTTATCCAATCGAGCTCGAGCTTAAAAATTTAAGCTCGATCAAGTTCAAGTCGAATTTCGAGTATCTACTCGAGTCGAGTTCGAGCTCAGCATTACTCGGCTCGGCACGGATGAGTTGCTCGAATAGTGTATATATATCTACGTATATAATTAGACAAAACTGTAAAAGAGAAAACCAGAAGAACATGCTCATGCAGAATGGACCAATCACAAGTAAGCATGGATGGTACGTAACTATGTACCCTACCATATTAATTCACAAACAAAGAAAAGGGCTTTTAAGCAAAGGGTCCAAAAGCCAACCTCAGGTCAGCTTGTTTAAATCATGACTACTTGTTCTTAGATATATCTGCTATATCACATGAGTATTATAAATACTCAAATCTTTGGATATAAATTGAATGGGTGGATATGATATGCATTTAGGTGCACCATATATTTATAGCGTATTTTAGAATTGTGCAATTTGTTATACTGAAAGATGCAATTTGTTTACATTGAATCGTTTTTCTATATTAATAGTTGCACGATTTAGTGTAAACAAATTGTATATTTTAGTATAACAAATTGTATATTTCAAAGTACAATAAAAGTGCACGATGCACCTTGGTGCATACAAGAATTGACCAAATTGAATATATATATATATATATATATATATATATATATATATATATATATATCTCCTTAAATGCACATGATCTTGTCAAATGTATATTTCGAAAAGAAAATACCAGCTGGATAAGTCTTAATTAGCAATAAACTGGTCAACAGATATTCTATGCATACTAGTAAATATAAAATGTATAATGATATATATATATATATATATATTGATATTTAGACATACCAATAACCAATGTACTTGTGAATTTCACTATTTCAAGTAGTGATTTTCAAGGAGACACGTGACTCTAAAGAAATAGTGTGTTACAATGTATTAACTGCACAAGTTTTTCGAAAAAAATTTCCACATGCTGTAGCACGACCACCTATTGATGACTTAGGCCTACAGTTGATATAATTTCGTCTTTGAAATTATGGACACATGGTCCATGATTGAATATAACAATTCATTAAAAATAAGTATGATTATATAAACAATTAGTTATAAAGGTTGGTGAAATTTCATGCTATATTCTAGAAGAGAACATGGGCTCTCATGACCTGCTCCATGCCAGCTTACTCTTATGCTCCATCCATCACAATCATAAATGTTGTATGAAATAATTATATATATATATATATATATATATAAAAAAAAGGAAACTTCCTATGTTATGCAAACTACATATATATCATTTTCTTCTAATTTGTAATACTCTCTCTGACGGACGCGGATCCTGTGCTGTACACCCGTGCGGGTGTGTGTGATCCAAGGATGGGGAGGGTGCACCACACCTTCCTGTACAACACTGGATCCCTTCCCCTCTCTGACCCATTTTATTTGTGTTTTTAAAGAAGAATTTTTAGCTCAAAATAATTATTTTTTTGCAGGAGAAAGTAACTTCTAAATCTTAATTTGTAATGGATGCAATATATATGCATATAATTAATTAATGAGAGATAGTACTCTCATGACCAATCAAAATTAAGTGAATTAATTAGAAAAAAAATAAATCAAATAAATAAGTAGGTGATGAGCAAAATTAATATATTTTAATTGAGCAAGATCAGTATATTTTGACATGTCTCATTGTCTCGTCTGACAATTCACCTTCTCTCAAATATTTGTAACTTCTGGGCAAAGTTAAAATTGAAAAATAGCACTGTTTTTGGGTATGTTATTTGATGTTGATGTTAATAGATTCATCAGGGAAACTGGACTTTTATGCCTTTACAGACTTGCAATTTTCATGAGAGACAGAAAGTGTTGGTTGTAATATTAGGGCAAAAGTCAAATATCTTTACACGAGCATTTAAGAGTCCCAATTTGCAGATTTTCCAATGCAGATTTTGTTATTGACTAGACAATAATTAATGATGTTCAGCTTGATAGATATGAAATTCCTGAGCAAGGGGTTGGATGGCATGTGATTTTACTTCCATTGACTCAGTTGCAATTTCTTCTTGGCTGCCCGGCTAGGTAATGCACAATACTGCAATATTGTGTTGTATCATCTCCTATAATGTTTATATTATACTCTCACCGTCTCACTATATTTGTCCAACTTTTTTTTTATGGACGTGTCACTTTTTTTGTTTTAATTCATAAAAAAAAAAATAACACTCCACTAACTATTATTTTAATGAGTCACTCTCCTGTGCACCACATGCACCAATCCAAATTGGTGCACTCTAAACTCTAACTCCTAAACAATGAACCTTAAATCATATATGAATCATTCGGGCCGGGTGAACCATGAACCACTTGGACCGAGTGAACCATGAACCACTCGGGTCGGTTCGGGTAAAAAAAACATCTAAAACTGAAATTAAAGTTAAAAGAAAACCAAAATTGAAAAAAAAAAAAAGTTAAAACTAAAAAAAATTAGAAAAAAAGTTTTTAAAATTAAATTGCACCAATTTTATTGGTGCATGTGGTGCACAGGAGAATTTGCATATTTTAATATTATTCCCCTCACTTTTCATTCCAACTACTCCAAATATCTTCACTTTTCATCCATTAAATACTATAAAAGTCCACTATCTATTATTTTAATATTATTCCTTAAACAATTCAATAAAAAAAGTGAGAAAAATATATCGGGACGAAGGGAGTACAAAACACTATAGAAGTTGGTACAATATCTCACTATAGTGTTGTGCACTGCCCAACAGAACAACATGTACAATACACTCAGTTGCTACCATTGATTAGGAATACCAAAATGACCCTTAACCAGGTGGCTTAGCACACCTGGTCACTGGGCTCCTCAATTGAGTGGGAGACCTAGGTTCGATTCCATTTGGGAACGAATTGGAGTTATGGGAGTTATAAGGTGGATTGGTGAATTCGTGGAGTGTTTGGGTGTTTGATGTACTAACTACTAACAACTAATTTTGTCCGATAAAAAAAAAAAAAAAAAAAAAAATACCAAAATGACCCACCCGGACCTGTAGCACAATGTTCATATTTCATATAAATAATTACATAATTTTTCAATATCTTAGCTTACTTTAACTTTGATTTTAGTCCCCTTATCTTTTTCGATAAATTTTTTAAATGAAATATTTCACGAATTTAGAATCTATGAAATATGACTCACCGATCAAAATAGTGCATAAACACAAAGTGAAAGTCAAAAAAAAAATTCCAATAAAATTCACTCAAAGACAAAATAATAAAACTCGTAAATTTTCAAATAAAATTCACTCAAAGACAAAATAATAAAACTCTCGTCGAGATCTGTGTTACGATAATGACACATGTGTTATTGTATTATATATTTGTGTTATTGTAAGGACAAATAAAACATACTTGTTTTTTTAGTACACATATTTGTCTGTAAGGTATTGAAAATTTTGTTATTATATACACAAAAATGTGTTACTATAAAGATAAATATGTATTACTGTATGAGCAAAACGATCCGAACAGAATCCGCGAATTTTAAACTCCCTTTCATTTGAATCAATATTTCACGAAGAAAGTCCCCATCTTTTTCACTTTGAGAATATTAATTTACCTACACATTATTTTGATTTTGGTTTTTTTTTTTTTTCATGTTGTCACAAGTAACCTTCATATTACAGGTGAGGTAGCGTTTTCCATTTAATATTTTTTATAAAAATATTTATTAAATCTTAAATTTAAAAAATAATATTTTCAAAAGTCTTTTTTTATAAAAAGAACACATCAAATCTGAAAATTAAAAAATAATTTCTTCAAAATTCAATTAAGAGTTGGTATGCTGTGAAACTTGTTTACCGTGAAACTGATTTTTTTTTAATAGACATACTCTTTAGTAATATAAGTCACACCCTTTAGTAATATAAGTTACACCCTTCAGATATCACTACGACACTTTTTGATATAATATAAGTCACACCCTTCACTTTTTATGAAAGAATATTTTTATAGTAAAACGTCACACCCTTTAAAGTAAAAAGTCACACTCTTTAGTAATAAAAGTCACACTCCTTAACCAGTTTCACCGTAAAACTTGTTCACATTATACTTTGCCTTCAATTAAAGCTAAAAAAACTTAAAACTAGATAATCAACTAAATATAAAAAAAAAAATTAAATTATAAAATACAAATCTGATTTTTTTGAATAAAATTAGAAAAATAATGTAAGAATAATAATCTTCAAAATCAATTAAAACTAACTAAAATTTTAAAAATATTAAAAGATTTCAACTAAATCTATACCTACGGTTTGTTATAAATTAAGCATATAGTGCTCAAAAAAAAGTTAAGCATATGATACCTTGGAATTATATTTTTAATTTCTCTATCATGTCTTTTATTTTTGTTTTATCTTTTATAATTAATTATTTTTGAAGAGTTAATAGATTTTTTTAATATTTTTCAGATTTTTTTTTAGATATTTGATTATATTTAAATTTTAATTGATTTTTAAAATTTAATATATTATGAAGATTTAGTTAATCTATTAATATTTTTATATATAATATAATTTTTTCTATTTTTATTTTTTAGATCTAACTATATTTTGAAGATTTAGTTGGGTATTTTAATATTTGTCAAATTATTTTTACCATTCAATTTTATTTTTAAAGTATATTAATTTTTTTAAAAGAGGTTTATTAAATGTGAATATTAATTAAAAAAATCAATTAGAGCTAAAAAATCTAAAAAATAATCAATTAAATATTAGAAAAAATTAAATTTAAAATAAAATACTATTAAAGGTTTAAATAAAATCTGAAAATTATTAAAATATATAAATTAAAAAATATTCAAAATTAATTAAATTTTAAAGATCAATTGGAAAAATTAAATATATAATGCCAAAGCTAAATAAAATATGGAAATTATAAAATAATCAACTAAATCTTAAAAAAATAACTAAATTTAAAATATTAACTAAAATAATATGTATCTTCATATATCATATTTTTTTTAATTATTAAAATAATCAACTAAATATTCAAAAAATAAATAAATGAAAATATTAAAATGTAAAAAATCTATTAACTGTTCATATATAATTAAATTTAAAAAATTTAGTTAAAAAATTTCTTTAAAAATCGGTTGAAACTAGAGTACTATGTCTCCGGTGAAACTTGATAATAATATTCAATTTATATCACTACACTTAGACTAAATTTATCCAACCCAGATGCCCAGGGCGTGAGATACGACAAAAAAAAAAAAAAAAATAAAAATGGAATATATGGGATGACCTTGGTTATGGCGTGAACATGGGCGAGAGATTATGCCCTCAACTTTCTCTTGACAAGTGTCAGTTTTTATTGGGTAGACGTATTTTATTTAGATAACCTTTATATTTCAATTTATCCATCTAAAAAAAAATCACCAAAATTAATTAAATAAAATTCTTTATAAATAGAGATCAATATTGATATACTTTGGATCACACTCTCATTTCTCTTCTTAAATTGTGCCAAATCTCCTAATTTTTATCATTTTCTAGATGGATTCAAATCATCCCAATTATTCTCCCTACTCCCAAAACCATTCAAATTCTCAAAATTATCAAAACTCCGAATCCTTTTTGAATACTGATTATTCTCAGTATTATCAGAATTCTAAATTTTCTCCGAATTTGAACCAAGTTCCTATCTCTGAACAAGTTCAAATATCGAAAAATATCTCTTGCGACTTGTTCGGAGAGAAAAAGAAGAAGGTGGTAAAAAAACAATGGTCCGTTAAAGAAGATGTTGCATTTATGTCATGTTGGTGTTTAATTAGTGAAGATGGCACGGTTGGCGAAAATCAAAAGGTGGCAAAAGTGTGGGAACGAGTACATGATATGTACGAAGAAGCTCGAAAAGAAAAGCCAGAGGAGTTAAATGAAAGAAATATAGAGATGATGAGAAGTCGTTGGACACGAATTAATGAAAGTTGAAACAAGTGGATGGAAGCACTCAAGGAAGCACATACACGATATAGAAGCGGAATGAGCCAAGGTGATATTGATAAAGAAGCTCATAAAATTTATTTTGTTAGCACTAAACACAAGTTTACCGACTTGGTTGTGTATAATGATGTTTTGAGTAAACATCCCAAGTGGCAAGTAAATTTTGATCATGCTCCAATCGCGTCCCCGTGCTGAAGATGAAGAAGATACTGAAGAAAGTGGTGGTAGCTCAAAGAGATCAAGGACCAGTGAAGAAGGGAAGTATTCAAACCCCACTAATCCAGAAACTCCAGACAGCGACAGTTCAACTATTCCACGTCTTATAGGTAGAGATAGGGCAAAGAAAGGAAAAGGTAAGGTGGTGTCAAATGAAGTTGCTGAACAAATTCGTGCAATGAGAATCACTAGAGAAACTGAAGTTGAAGCGGTTAGAGAACGAATCAACATACAAAGAGAAAGAGAACAAAGGAAGAAAAGAGAGAAGAAAATGGAGCTGCAACTTGCTCTTTTATCCAAATTGATGGACAAAGATCACTTATTACCAGAAGAAGAAGAGATGAAACTCCATCTATTAACATTGTTCAAATAATCAACGTCAGTTATTTTCAGTACTTTTACTTTTACTTTATGTTTTCTTTTTTTTTTTGGTTTTTGTCTTGTAAGCTTTTTTAATTTGTGTGACTTTATTTAATTTCATATAATCTCAATTAGTAATTTTAATTATGAAATCGTTCATTTTAATTTTTCTATTAGTAATTTTCATGTATCTCCATTAGTAATTTTACTATTAGTAATTTTCGTGTATTCCATTGCAATTTTCCTATTAGCAATTTTCATGTATCAACCACATGACAAGTTACATCACTCCACTATTAAAAGTCATGAAAGTTGGGAACCTACATTATTAAAGTTGCCTTTGCTCACATGCATATCTCAAGTGGGAATCATTACATCATTTCACTATCAAAAGTTCACATGCATATCTCAAGTGGGAATCATTACATCACTCCACTATCAAAAGTCATGACAAGTTGGGAACCTCCATTATTAAAACTACCTTTGATCACATGCATGTCCCAAGTGGGAATCAACCAAATGACAAGTTACATCACTCCACACTATCAAATGTACTTTTTGTATAGACCACATGATAAGTTGTACTCATCCATATCCCAAGTGGGAATCAAACCACATGCCAAGTTGTATCTCTTCCATTATTGAATGTACCTTTGTTTACTCTTTAACTTCCTATAAATCATACTTGAAACAACATCATAGTTACACCAAAATCCTTATCTTTACTCTTTAGCTTCCTCTCAAATATAATTACTACCCAATTGTATTACCTATTCCATTTTACAAATGTCTCTCAATGAAAATCCCTCGATAGATTCAGATTCAAACTCAAGTTCAAGTTCATGTAATTTGAATGATCTTGATGAATGGCAAGAACGGAATGCTCAGCAAAATCGTGAAATAGATCGCATGATCGAGGATATGGTCTTAAGCAATCTTAATATGACCGGAGGAGATTTTGTTCCTAGAGCTAGAAGAAGGCATTGTGAACGGGAACACGAGCTTGGTGAGGAACACTTGATGAATGACTATTTTGTTGATAGGCCGACGTATATTCCCGAGCTCTTCCGACGTAGATTTCATATGAGAAAATATGTATTCCTTCGTATAGTGGATGTCGTTACTGCCAAAGACGAATATTTTCAACAAACACCCGATGCCACGGGTCGACTTAGTCTTTCACCATTACAGAAAAGTGCTGATGTTATGAGGGTGTTGGCGTATGGGACATCCACCGATGCAGTTGATGAATATTTGCGCATGAGTGCAACAGTAACAAGAAAATCACTCAAGAATTTCGTTGAATGCATCATTTCCTGCTTCGGTGAAGACTACCTCAGAAAGCCTAATGAAGAAGATTTGGCAAGACTACTCTATGTTGGCGAACAACGTGGATTTTCAGGTTTTATAGGCAGTATTGATTGTATGCACTGAGAGTGGAAAAATTGTCCTACTGCGTGGGCTGGGCAATATGTAGGGAGAAGTGGAAAACCAACAATCATTTTGGAAGTTGTTGCATCATATGACTTGTGGATATGACATGCTTTTTTTGGTATTCCAGGTACATGCAATGATATTAATGTACTCCAACGATCTCCAGTTTTTACAGATGTCTTGGAAGGTCGAGCTCCAAAGGTTAGTTATGTCGTTAATTGTTGGGAAAATAATAAAGCTTATTATCTAACTGATTGCATATATCCTTCATGGGTTGTATTTGTTAAGTCAATTCCTTCTCCAGTAACCCAAAAGCAAAAATTGTACGCTCAACACCAAGAGGCTGTACGGAAAGATGTTGAGCGAGCATTTGGAGTTTTACAAGCTCGTTTCGCATTTCTTAAATGCCCATGTCTTGTATGGGATAAACTTTTTATGGGAAAAATTATGATGGCTTGTATCATCATGCACAATATGATAGTGGAGGATGAACGAGACACATACCTAAATTACTATGATCCCACCGAATTTTTAATGGATAGTCCCGTGGATAATGATCAGTCCTTTTATACTGAACGCATTGCAAGTTTATCCACCTATATGACTAGTATGGAACAATTTCGTAATAGAGAAGCTCATACTGCTCTTGTTGGGAAATTTATAGTTTTGATAAAAGTTCCAGAAACACATGTAATAGGACCAGTCAGACCTGTTAGTTGACTGATGTTTATATTACTGATTATAGAATACCAATGTTGATAATTACCAGATAGAACAACCGATGTAATAGATAGGTCACATATTGAGGGGAACCTCAATATGTATGAGTCGATCCAAGATCCAAAACCAAATTGATATCCCATGCCGTAATGCTTAGAAGAATGTAAGATCGGATCGATCCGATCTAGTCGATATCTCAAATTAAGTCATGAAGCTCAAACTCGTAATACTTGAAGATCGATGACTTTCGTAAGATCGCACGTAAGACCTACATCACCCGAGCCCCGCTAGTTGAAGCTAAGTCAACCGCACCGTAAGACTCCATCAGTAGACCGATCGCTTCGATCGATCAGAAGATGACCACCGTGAAAAACCGATGTTTCACCTAATCATACGACTATGATCCGACAAGAAGAATGTCAACATTAGTTGGAAGAACAACATCGAAAAAGTGTGTCTGCTCAACCAACAAGAACAAGACATTTATGATCGAGAGCCGACAAGTAAGGGATTCGATCTTTTCTCTAACGGCTATAAAATACAAGTTCACGCTTTTCATGCCGCCGTTCTCAAGCACGCCACATCAATCCTCGCAAAACCTACCTAATATAGCCCTCAAATTCAAATTGCTCTCCAACGGCTCTTTGATTTCAAGGTCTATAAATATGGGATCACACTTCGAAAGTGAAAACACGGAAACACCGAACAATTAAGAAGCTAAAGCAATTATCAGATTTCCGCACGAAGAACACGATCAAGAAGATTATTTTTATTAAGTGTTCATTCCATAAGTTCTTAGCACATAAATCTTTTTATCTAGCTGATAGGCTACCTTAAACACTAGAAAAGATTTCATAGTTGGAACCAAAACAATCTTATCCAAACCCAAAGTTAGGTTAAGTTGTTTAGCAAGATTTCGCACTAGGGTTTCTAGTTACGATTTCGGGATCGGTTGAGTGAGAACTCCTTAAATATCTCTGGATTGTCTTGTGTTGGACTAACACATAAGACTAAGTCCAGTTTGGTTAAGTTGGTGCCCTTGTGATAGGGAAGAGTGGACGTAGGACTGGTTTGTCCGAACCACTATAAATCTTGTGTGCCTTTACTGCTTTGATTAACTGGTTCACACTATTGCACACAACCTTTAAAACGATACATATTCGGTTGAGATCGCCTAGCACCAAGCTTCGATTCGATCAAGCTTTGACAATTTCACAACCGTTAAAACACTAACTTTGGAATCGATTTAAAACCGGTTTTTCACGGGTAAAACTTAAGCTTCCGCACACATCGCTTAAACCGATAATTCACCGAATCGACCGCTTTCTTCAGCGATTAGTAAGTTGGTTATCATCCAAACCGATTCACTCGCGACTGATCAAAGAATCGCCATCACACCGACTGCACAAAAAGTTTTCGTAAGTCTATTCACCCTCCCTCTAGACTTCGCCCTCACAAAACCCGTTAAGGGACCTACAAGTGGTATCGAGCGGTTGGTTCTTCGCACCAATCGACTCGGTATCATCGATTCTTGAGGAAGAATCTTTGTGGTCGATCGAATCGTTCTTGAGAAACCTTCTTAAAACTCATTCATTTTCCAAAAACACTCAAAGATGGATAACACTTCGTATGTATCATGATCTCGCGAAGTTCTCAATCGATGAGTATGCAGATTGGGCCATATATATGTCCAACCATCTAGGCTCGATTAGTGGCGTAATGATGGAAGTCATCGAAAAGGACCCATCATTATATATTACGACAACCCCAAGTAGCTTGGAGAAGATCCGCACTTTGCCCCGAAGTCTTGTACGAAAAAAAGCCCAAATTGATGGATGCAAGAGGAAAGGAAATCGCATACTCTAGATACCATCGCAAAGGCATATCATCATGAAAACAATGGATAAGGTCACCAAGGAAAGATTAAGTATCTCAAAAATCTGCGAAAAGCAATGTGGGATACTCTAAATTTGAAATATCGCGAGGAAATGACCAGATAAAAGACACCGTCATAAAGTTTAACCGGTGAAGTTTGAAAAATTGAAGATGTTTTAACCAAACCATCAACGAACTCGATGGAAGAATTACAATGTCAATAAACAAGCTTTCGAGAACTTGGTAGAGATGTCCGATAAAGATATCAACTACAAAATATTAAGGTCTCTCACCAAGAAATGGGATATGAAGGTCACGGTAATCAAGATTGCCAAGACATTTAAAAAAATGAAGCCAAGTAGCTTGTTCTTGAGCCTTAAAGCTCACGAAGTTCGATTTGATTGAGAGAGGACAAGCGGATGAAGATGAGGTGCCCATTGAAGCCTCAACTTCAAATCGATTGCCTTTTAAGGCAACCCAAAGAAGAGATTGAAGACCAATGAACCCATTGAAACATCATGAGTCGCGTAGCGGTCGCTTTCTTACTGCAGAAACTAGAGAAATCAAATACTCAACCGGGGTAAGTATCGAAGATTCTATAAAGATTATCAACATAGCCGAGGAAAAGATAAGAGATCGCACAAATGATCTCCGGAAAAAACCGTGATCCGATGATCGGAGAGATCACAGAGATGAAAGGAAAAGAGATAATCTAAATGATGAAAGAAGAGATAACCAATCGATGACAAGCTCAAACTACTATCGACAAGGAAAGTCACCGATAGATCATACAAAGTGAGTGATTCACCCGGAAGAAAAAGGTTCCGCGGATCAAAGGGCGTTTCAATTGTGAGAAGCCAGTCACTACAAATGCAGATCGCCTGCACCGACGCCAAGAGAAAGGGAAGAAAAGAGGAAAGTAAGAGAGCAACGGCATGACGTAAAAGCTATGGTTGGGTTTACATCGCCAGAATCGACGATTCAGACCGCCCTCCGAGGACTCCTCGGATACCTCTCAGAGAAGATTTCGCCCGACAAGAAGGTTGACTTCTATGGGAAATGAAGATCTGATATTCTCTTCGCATTGACGATGATGAGATCTCGCCTGATGGCCAAGGAGGACCAATCGAGGTAACCTCCAAACCCGCTTTGTTCGCTTCTACACACTGTTATCATTAGCACACCTGGCCGGGAGATTGACCTGGCAAACTCTACTCGAGCAATTGCTTGAGGATCTCTCAATGCAATGAACATTTATGCTATAGTGGAAGTTTAAAATGACAAGCCGAGGACCGTAAATAATCAACTTTGCTAAAGAAAATGATCTCGATAAAGCCTCTCAACTTAGATCGGTTGAAAATCGCCGAAAGGCAACCGAGGAATTTAAAATTCTCGGTTAAAGCTTCGATCGGGAGAAGCGAGATCAAAGATCACCGGCAATTAACAAAATGTTAAAGTGATGACTTCAAAATCCTCTTTAGCAAAATTCGATGAGCTATTCCAAAGGCATGAAAGTCTAAAATCATCTGAGGATAATCTGCGTAAGAAAATAGAGGTTTTTACAAAATCATCTAAAACCGTTCAAAACATGAACACCTATTTTCGAACAACGATTAACAAGAAGGGACTTGGGTATGAGAACCCTTCCACATCCTCAAAAGCCCCGGAATCGATTCATCTCAAAAAGGTGTAATCGACGAAGTTACGACAAAGATACACCAAAAGCCAAACATGTATCTAATAAGGAAAATGACCATTGAAAGGTAAGGCGGTGCCTAACCGTAAGGGGAACAGAAATGGACCCCAATCGGTAAAGCATCAAAATCAACAGAAGAACCCAGTTCTTCTGAAGAAACCTCAACCTAATCAACAGATCAGGAATCAGAAAAGACAACCTGTAAAAGGGAAGTCTAATCTGAGACCCAATCAAGGTCAGCTGCCGAATAAGCATGCTTCAGGTAAACTGCAAAAACCACCTATGCCAAAAAGATATGAATCTTTTGATGGTAGCAGTCGTACCTACCCCTATAATCAGAAATCTAGGTCAGCCGCACTGTAACCACAATTGATGAAAAGAAGACAAAAACGAAAAAAGATAAATCCCAAGTCTTCTAAGTCACCCAAGGTTCACACTAATAATCATACTAATCAGAAAGCATATAAAGAGATGTATGATTATGTTGATAAGTATGGGAGACAAATCAGGCCTTCTGATCTAACTGATCTCAATAGAAGTGCTCTGTTTGTATGGATCCCCAAAACTAAACCTAACCCCTCAGGACCCAATCCAAAAGGGGTACCTAAAGCCTGATTTGGCTGCAGGATCGCGTGGGTCTGCCAACAAAGGAGGTGTGCAAGCAACTATCCGGCACATCGATAGTGGATGCTCAAGGCACATGATTTGAAGCAAACATCTCCTCGGCTCTTACATAGAAACGAAAAGGCCGCGTGTACTCTTTCGTGATGATAACTTTGGTTACACCAAAGGATTCTAACCTTAGAGAATGATGATGTACAAATAATCGAGTCTCAGATGTCGAAGGTCCAAGCACAACCTATTATCGGTTTCACAATTCTCGACAACGAATTCAATGTTGAGTTCTCGATCGACCAATGCACTATCAAGAATCGAGCCCTCAACAGATTTTGCTAATCGGTTCAAGAAAGGGACGATTTACACAAATGATTGGAGCAGTTGCCCAAGAAATGCATGCTCGATTGTCAAGAGTTCCAAAAGTAGCGAAATGGCTCTCGCACAAAAGAATGAGCCATCCGAACTTTAAAACTCTTAATAAGATAGCAAGGATGTCTCTAGTGGAAGGACTCCCGAATGAAGTATTTTCAAAGGATCGACATGTCATCGCATGTCGGAAGGAAAAAACAGTCAAAGCTTCATTCAAAGGAATTTCCGACCGTCATCCAAAGAGAGTAATCGCAATTTCCTTCATATGGATCTATTCGACCCGCCACACGATCGGTCTCAACGGTATAAATATACTCTGGTAATCATGGATGACTATTCCAAGTTTACACGGTTATATTCTTACATAAGAAGAATGAGACGATAAATCGAAGATACCCGAAATAAAGAGATTACAAAATGAGAAGGGTGTACATGTAGTAAAAATCGACGATAAAGGTAATTTCAACTCTTTTATTACCGATTTTTTGCTCTAAGTTTGGTATACAACATGAAACATCACCGCAAGGACGCCACAACGAATGGGAGTAAGCGTAACGGAGGAACAGAACTCTCAAAGAAGCCGCCGCACGATGTTAGTAACATGCAATACCCGAAGCCGTTTAAAGCGTAAGCAATCAACACCGCATGTCATACTCGTAATGATGTCTTCGACTAAGGCTCACCGCAAAACACCCTATGAACTGCGGGAAGGCGTAAAAAACCTCGTGTTTCTTACTTCCATGTTTTTGGGTGTAAGTCTTCATACACAACAATGGGAAGAGTCGGTTGAAGACTTTTGAGGCCAAGTCGATGAGGGTATATTCTTAGGATATTCCTCATCTAGCAAGGCTTTCGTGGTTTACAAATGCATTTAACCCTACTTGTGGAAGAAACACCCCATGTAGTCTTTGATGAAGCATCTTCCAACAAGAGAAATCGCCTCGCGGAACAAGATGTACTGATCAACCAAGACTGATGCTCGGAAAATGGATCAATTAACGATCAAGGAAAAGAATCGAAAACAATAATAAGATACATTCCAGATCTAGCTGATTCACCGGATCATTCGGATCCTAAGGTACGAAAAAATCGCCGATGAAGAAGCCGACATGGTGAGATAAAGATCAACCCCGAACCATCCTTTCGGGGGAACACCGGTTCCCACGAGCAGACATCGCCACATGATGAGTCCAACATCACCGAGACATGTTCTTATCAAGTGGATCATAATTCGCACCACTCCCACCACTAGTAATAAACCTTTATCGAAAATGGATGATGTTCTCCAAACCGACACAAATCGAGCAGAAGGACACGGATAACCCGGTCATCCAACTGATCGATCATCGGAGACCCATCCGATAAAGTTAAAACTAGACATCGACAGGTGAAAGTGCCATGTATTGTTGTTATTTGTCTATGAAGGAACCAACAACAATAGAGGAAGTTCTACAAAGACGCAAGCTAGATTCTAGCCATGCGAGGAGGAGCCGGA
This sequence comes from Stenogyne calaminthoides, assembly GCA_037126765.1. Taxonomy (NCBI): domain Eukaryota; kingdom Viridiplantae; phylum Streptophyta; class Magnoliopsida; order Lamiales; family Lamiaceae; genus Stenogyne; species Stenogyne calaminthoides. The sequence continues at coordinate 23,050,407 of JBBCBC010000012.1, forward strand.
ACAGGTTCGAGAGAAATCAAGTTTGGGAACCGTAGATGCACCAAATCATCAAGACGAATTGGCACGGGTGGGTTTTCAAGAACAAGAGAGATGAGAAAATGTCATCACCGTAAATAAGGCAAGACTAGTTGCTAAGGGGTATTCACAATCGTAAGGAATTGATTATGATGAGACCTTTGCACCGGTCGCTCGCCTAGAAGCCATTCGGCAAGTTTACGGCATATGCTTCCCCACGAGGGTTCACATCGGTATCGATGGACGTAAAGAGTGCATTTTTAAACGGGTACTAGCAGAGGAAGTTTATGTCAACAACCTCCGTGCTTCAAAAGAACAACCAAGTGTACCGCTTTAAGAAAAGCTCTTTATGGTTCAAACAAGCTCCTCGAGCTTGGTATGATACACTCTCTCGGTTCTTGATCGACAAGGGTTCACTAAAGGAACAATGGATAGAACCTTATTCGAAATAGAAGATGGAGAAGATATTCGATGGTTCAGATTCTCGTGGGCGACATCATCTTCGGATCTCCTAACAAGAGTCTATGTGAAAGATTCAAGAAAATCGATGCAAGGGAAGTTCGAGATGTCCATGATGGGTCGATGAATTACTTTACGGGTCTCCGTGAAGCAAAGTGCGTATGGATATTCATCTCGCCAAGACAAAGACACTAGGAATTTATTGGCTAAGTTTGGAGTTCAAAATTGCAAGGAAGCCAAAATTCCTATGATGACTGGATTCAAGATGGATCCAGATGAGGATGGTCAGAAAACAAATCAGAAAGAATATAGGGCTCTCATTGGATCTCTACTATACCGACCGCAAAGGCATTTACATCACCTTTGCGAGGTGTATGTGCGATTTCGAGCAAATCCAATGCAAAGCCACCTAGAAGCAGCTAAGCGGATTCTTAAGTATCTGAAGGGGACAGTAAATCTTGGTTTATTTTACCCATCAGATGATAATCTAGAGCTTAGTGGGTATTCTAATTCTGATTATGGAGGTTGCAAGATTGACCGGAAGTCAACATCAGGAACATGTCAGTTCTTAGGAAGTAAACTGATCTCGTGGTTTTCAAAAGAAGCGGACATCGGGCTTGCGACATCTACTATCGGGAATAATATATGGCTTTGTTGCTCCCTAACCGCTCCGCTTAGTCGGCCGGTGGGATTATAACATCGTAGCTAAGAATGTACCTATATTCTCGTGGATGTTAATAGTGCTATTGCAATCACTCGTAATCTCGTTCTACATACAAGATGCAAGCATGTGGATGTCAGACACCATTTTATAAGAGACATGGTGAAAAGAAGAATATCGAAAGGGAAAAATTTACACAGATTTTCACAGAAGGCGAAATTCTAAACCAAGCCACTAGGTGGAATCAGATTTAGAGAATTGTGCAATGAGCTAGGGCTTCTGGATCTTGGAGAAAAAACACCTAAAATGCTTGATGGATTGTTCTCTGTAACCAAATGGTTAAGAGACTAACCAAAGTTGAAAGGAATCGATTGAGTTGGTACCTCAACTGATCTGAAGATCAGTCAAGGAACTGATATGAGAAATCGATCAGATTTACAAGATTATCAGGTTAAAGGAACTGATCAGACTTAAGGTTTATCAGATTAAAGGAAACGCTCAATTTAAAAGGGATATCTGATTAAATCAGTTGGGTTATTTTACATCTTTGTAAGTCGATTTAGTTGATATTCAACAAGCAAGATTCACAGATTAAAGCCTACAATCGCATAAGAAAGCAGAGAATTTACACAACAATGGAATAATAGAAATTTTCATTGATAAAGACCCAAAGGTCAGATTACATTACAAGTTACAAGTACAAAGGACCCGGAGGTCAGTACATAAGTCATAACCGAAAACCCTAAACCTATAACCCTAAACCCTCATCCAAACCCAAGAAGAGCAGGGGAGAGAGCTTTTAAATCTGATGCTCTCATTTTCCCCTACTTAACAAGGGTTAGAGAGGCTTTGAAATAATCCTAAAGGCGCTAGCTGAAGCTAAAACCAATGGAGCGAGAGCGGCCTTGATAGGATTTCTAAGCCAGGAGCCCTTAGACCTGAAGTCAATGGACTCTCCAGCTGTTAAATGGAGCACAAGTGCCAAGAAGTTGGTTCAAAGACCTTATGGGCACATGTGCTGCATGTAAAAAGTGAGCTTAATATACGAAGATCATTGTTGTCCGATCAAGACCGTATATCAAACTCATGTTTTATATCGACCGAGTCCGTTGATCTTTGGTTACGCCATAACGATAGACACAAAGGTGCATACGGTTAGGAGAAGTGTCTTCTCGGCCATACATAAAGATCCGCCGCCCGCCGTGGTGGTAGAAGCTTTGCAACAATCGTATGTGAAATCTTTGATGACGATTTAAAACAAAGATAAGGGACGACTGTGATTGATTTGAGAAGTTTAAATCATTGAAAAATGGGTAAAGGTGTTTTTGCGGAAGTTTCACCGGAAATAAGGGTTCACCAGAATGCATGATTTTACAAAGAAGATAAGTATGGTGAATGGGTTATGTTGTGTAAAACATTTGGTCCAATTTATAGAGGCCAAGCAAGGGTGCAAATGCAAATTTGATTTCAAAAAGCCTTTTAGAGAAATTTGCATCACAAGGACAGCGTGTAGAAATAACGCGACTGATAATTGGAGAAATTTACGGCGGATTGACATATCAAGATTTACGATAAATAATTACGCATAAAATCACGCCAACTTAGGAATAGAGACTACTATTCTAGACTAAGTTTTGGCGGTAACACTTATCCCAAGAATTAGATTGACTTGAGAAGAATCAGATTAGGTCAACCAAAATCTGATACTTACGAAACTGATCAGATAAGGAAGATCAGTTGAACTTGAAACCTCAACAAATTAGATATATCAGTCTATGGGAAAACAGGAATATCAGTTGAAGGGGGAACTTCAACTGATCGAGGAGGATCAGAAGGGAAATCAGACGCAAAATGAAACAGATCGAAAAAAGAACGGTTGGGAAATTATAAGGCTTAGGCAAAAACTAAGATCAACAAGTGAGATCAACCTACGAGTGGTATTGACCGATTACTATATCACCAACCGAATCGCCTTTCCTTTCCCTTTGTTATTTGCTTATTTATCTGGATCTTATCTGCTTTATTTATCTTCTTTGACGATTACACCGTGTGGACGTATTCCCCGCAAATCATTTAACGCGGACGTGGGGTACATGTATTAATTGCTACAAAATGATCTTTTAAATCCAAAAGGTTTTTAGACGATCTTTTCCATCCGCTTCGATCAAAACCGCAACTGATCGCTTTAATTTCAAACGGTTGATCTTCCAACTTTTGTCGGTTTTCCTTTCATCTTTATAATGTTCATCAAAAAAAACCTACCGTAGTTTTTCAATTCACAAACTTATGATTTTATTTTCCAAAACTCTCAGACATTATCTGCGATTCAAAGTGCTTTTACTTAAGTTTCAAATTCACGTATCTGTAATTACTTGATTATTTGATGAATTTGTTTTTAAAAACCTTTGATCTTAAAGATCTTGTCAATCGATGATATCCTGTATTATGCTTTATTGTTTCTTAGTTTCCACTTGTGTGATATTCTTTGTATTAATGCACAATTTTTAACCGAATCTATCTTATCTGTAGATGATCACTCACGGAATGGGTAAAATAATGTGCAATTATGCGAATCGACAATAAGGATTGTCGAGGACAAGTTCGCATAATTTGGGGTTACAAAGGATCCTAATCAATGGAAGTAGAGGAAATCCCCGAAGGCGGGACTTGAGAAATATTGTCTTTGCTCACTTTTGCAATCCAAAGGTGATGCGATGAAGCCCTCGAATTCTTAAGGAATTTAAGGGTGGATACATATGCTCTAGGAGAAGAACTACTTTCGACAGTCACCGGAGAAGAGATCAGACTGACGAATGAAGATATAACACGTCTGTTCGGCCTACCAAAAGGACGAATCTCGCCTGCTCACTACAGGGAGAATCAAGATGAGTTGATTAGAAACGAGCTCATGAGAGAGGCTGACAAACATCATAGTTCAGGCTTTGTCAGGCCAATGCTCAAGAGGAAATACCGATTGTTGTTTGACATTTTGTCAAAAAAACAATTATGGGTATTACATTCAAATTGGATGCTCTTACATCCGGCAAACTATACAAAGATGGGTCATAATAATTGATGAAGCCAAGAACATCAATTGGCATGGGTTTCTGAAGGTCATTCTACTCCAAGAACATGATAAATTTGGAGTTGATGAGTGGAGGCGGTATATCAAGAAGAGGATCGCCAATCTCAACAAGGTTGCGCTTATCCTACAGATAAAATGCCAAAGGCCAAATGGCAAAATGGAATGGACCAAGTCCTACAAGGCATTCCTCTCCACCACTCTAGCCATATTTGGGCCACAGACGATGATATCACGACCAACCCCTCCAAAGACTTAAGAAAGGAAAAAGAAAGAAAGCAACATCATTCTACCAGATCTTTGGCATGCCCCCCCAAGAAGAAAAGAAAACCGGTGAAGGCCTGGAGAAGAGGCCAAGCCGCGAAGCAAAGCCTCCATGACTCGGATGCTGAAGATGAGTCGATGAAGAAGGAGCGCCGTAACATCAATGCACCACAAAAATCGTGAAGTATCGAACAAGCCGAGAGCTCGCCAGATTATTCCGGAAGAAGAACGAGATGAACGATTCTCCTCCAAAAACCACCACCACTAATGGCCGCAGCATGTTTCTCCTTCTTCACCGCCTTCTCAAAATCGAACTAAAACTAGCAATTACCTAAAGTAACCAGGGCGCAAACCTCTCGCAGGTCGAGCCAATCGTATTAACTTCCGCCCACCAACCACCGATAACTCTCCACATCTCATCAACTCCGAGATCGAAAGCGTACAAATTCCCCGAAGTCTAGATCATCAAAGACCATCACAGGAAAATGATCGATCGAAATCGAACAACAAATTGATGAGAAGTATCCGTAATCGGGTCGCCCATCCCCGCTATTAGAGAAGAAGTTATGGAGATCCTCACCGGAGAGATCTCGGTTAAAAAAGCTTCTCGATTTTATAATGATTATTGAATGATGGGCGGTCTTTGATGAGTTTCAGATTTTGATTTCGATATGAGGAAATCGCTAAAGTAGGATCACCACCGAGCCGATAACTACCGAATCACAAAGCTCGATCCACGCGAAGCCGGGGTTGATTGAACAAGGTGAACCGGAGATCGCCAAGAAGCTCTCCGCGGATCTACAATGAAGGATACAAGTGAGTCAGCCGATGATAGTGGAATCGGTGCCGCAGCTTCATGACCAACCACTGGAGGCACAAACAACTGAAACTGATCAAGTGACGAATACCATTCCTACATCTCACATCACCGCTGATCAACTTCAGGAGATCAGATCATGCTTCAAAGATCTCCTGAAAGAAGAAATTGAGGGAATTATAGCTGATCAGAGGCAGACTGGCCTCAAAGAAATATCAGATCAAAGGGAATTGGCTATTTCCCAGATTGCAGCGATCAAAGATCAGTTCTCCCAAACTGTGACCACCGTATCTGCCGATCTTATAAAATCCGTGGATGACAAGCTGATTCAGGTGGATCAACAACAAGTTTCTTTTCTGATGCTCACTGAAAAGCTCGATTTGACAGAAGACAAACTTGACAAACTGATCTTTACATTTTCTTCTGCCATCGAATCTGTCAAGACTGAGCTGATCTCGAAGGTTCAACTTCTAACTGCTCCAGTTCCAGGCTTATCTGTTGCAGATCTCAACAGGGCAATATCAGTCGATTTTGGATCCCTAACTTCCCACCTCACAGCGCTTTTTGATCAAACCAAAAAGGGGGAAGGATGACTGAGAAACCAACTGACATGATCAGAACAACAGAAGATCTAATTCGATCATTGAGTTTATGGACAAAGACTAGATCATCTCGATCTATTTGCTAACGAAGTCTCTCAAAAGATTGAAAATCAAAGGCAAGAAAGGTAGTCACGCCGCGGTGTTTGGGACATCACAAAGGTAGGCACCGCGAAAAGCCGGACATCACAAAAGGTAGTCTGCCGCGAAAAGCCGGGACATCACAAAAGGTAGGCACGCGGGGGCCATCACAACTTAAAATAGTCACAAGAAGACAAATTAGCCGATCTGGCCGATAAAGAATCGCCGAGAAACTGGCCAAAGAGCAGATTGTTGAAGAGACCGTAAAAAAGCGAAGAAGAAAGAAGGGCGCGAAATTGGCAGAGATGTATGGTCCAAGAAAAGATTCGGATCGAAAGCGAAGAAAGGAAAGGCCGAAAATCTCACTTAACCTCAAATGCCAAAGAAGAGTTGATGAGATTATTCCAAAAACCGGCCGCACATGCTAAGAGGTTTGAGGAATGGAACAAGATCGAAGTGAATGGCTTCGGATGCTTTTGTCCTCAATCTTGTTCCACAAAAAGAATCTCCGATGATGAATTCCTCAACCGGTTAGAGAATAAATATCCGTATTTTCTCAAGTATCCGGAAAATGAGGCCAAACTTATCAATGTAAAAATATCTCGCCAAGAGTATGATCATTGGATTACTCGAAGAAGGCGGATGGCTCATTTGACAGACCGGCATTTCGTAGGTTCTATTTTGACATCCCGAGCAAAACGCACATAACTCGATCCTCGCCAGACCAATGATGTCAAATGGAAACTATATCGATTTTCAACGCATCTCAAGATCAAAGAGAGATGCCGAAGGATACAAGCCTAAAAGAGTGAAGAATCGTAAGACTTCTCGGGATCACTTGTTTTTAAATTCAAACTTTTACGATGTAACATGTAATCGACATATCTAATGAGAAAAGTTTATTTTTCCGATCCTAAGACAAAATCTCATCATTTTCTTCGATTATGTGCTTTTTATTGTTCTATATTTATCAAGCGTGTTTTGGTTTCTCAGTGTTTTGGTTTTATCAAAAAGGGGGAAATTGTTGGGAAATTTATAGTTTTGATAAAAGTTCCAGAAACACATGTAATAGGACCAGTCAGACCTGTTAGTTGACTGATGTTTATATTACTGATTATAGAATACCAGTTGATAATTACTGTATAGAACAACTGATGTAATAGATAGGTCACATATTGAGGGGGAACCTCAATATGTATGAGTCAGATCTGAAGATCCAAAAACCAGCTGATATCCGACAGGCCAGAATGCTAGAGAAGAACAGAAGATCGGATCGATCGATCTAAATCTCAAATTGAAGTCATGAAGCTCAAACTCGAAATACTTGAAGATCGATGATGACTTCGGAAGATCGGACCGGAAGACCTACATCACCGAGTCCGCTAGTTGAAGTTAAGTCAACCGCACCCAAGACTCCATCGGTGATCGATCGATCAATAAGCACTGTGAAAATCGATGTTTCACCTAATCATACGACTATGATCTGGACAAGAAGAAAGTCAACATTAGTTGGAAGAACAACACTGAAAAGTGCGTATGTTCAACCAACAAGAACAAGACACGTATGATCGGAGCCGACAAGTAAGGGATTCGATGCTGCTCTCTCTAACGGCTATAAAATACAAGTTCACGCTTTCGACCATGCCGTTCTCAAGACGCCACATCAATCCTCAAAACCTACCTAATATAGCCTGAAATTCAAATTGCTCTCCAACGGCTCTTTGATTTCAAGGTCTATAAATATGGGATCACACTTCAGAGTGAAAACACGAAAACACTGAACAATCAAGAAGCTAAAGCAATTATCAGATTTCCGCACGAAGAACACGATCAAGAAGATTATTTTTATTAAGTGTTCATTCCATAAGTTCTTAGCACAGAAATCTTTTCATCTAGCTGATAGGCTACCTTAAACACTAGAAAAGATTTCATAGTTGGAACCAAAACAATCTTATCCAAACCCAAAGTTAGGTTAAGTTCTTTAAGATTTCGACTAGGGTTTCTAGTTACGATTTACGGATCGGTTGAGTGAGAACTCCTTAAATATCTGTCGATTGTCTTGTGTTGGACTAACACATAAAACTAAGTCCACCGGTTAAGTTGGTGCCCTTGTGATAGGGAAGAGTGGACGTAGGGAGGTTTGTCCGAACCACTATAAATCTTGTGTGTCTTTACTGCTTTGATTAACTGTCCACACTATTGCACACAACCTTTAAAGCACATACATATTCGAAGTTGAGATCAGCTAGCACCAAGCTTCTGATCTGATCAAGCTTGACAATTCTGTCAACTGGTTAAAACACTAACTTTGGAATCTGATTTACAAAACTGGTTTTTCACGGGTAAAACTTAAGCTTCCGCACACATCAGTTAAACTGATAGTTCTTGAACCGATCTTCAAAGCGATTAGTAAGTTGGTTATCGATCCAAACCCATTCACTCGCAGACTCGATCAAAGAATCGCCATCACACCTGATCTGCACAAAAAGTTTTCAGAAGTCTATTCACCCCTCCCCTCTAGACTTCTGCCCTCACAAAACCCGTTCGGGACCTACAGCTCTTAAGAACGATTTGATTGAGCATATATAGCAAAAATTCGACAACGATAATTAAATATGCAATTTGCATCTTTTTGCTTTTTTGTAATTTACGCATGTATTTGTAGCTCGATTTATTTATTTTCATTTGTATTTCAATTCTTGTAATCTCAATTCTTGTAATTTTAATTTTGTTATTGGATGTTGTAATTTATTTTAATTGTATTGTAATTTTTTTATTATAATTATAATTTTTTTAATATCAAATAATTGTGTATGTTTCTTAAATATTTTAAATATAATAAAAAGTAATTATAAATTTAATTGTTAAGTTATAAAAGAAATAATTTATTAAAGAGTTGTTGTGGTTGTGGGTGGACATGGATAAATAATGAAAAAAGATGAATTTGGGTTGTAGAGTAAAATGTGTATGTGGAGAAGAGATAAATAAATTGTTTATTATTTGGTTATGGTTGTGGGTGGCCATGGATAAACATGGTCTTACAAACTAATATCACTACACTTAATAACTGATATCATTGCACTTATAAATTGAGATTGTAGTATTAAATACTATAAGTACTAATTTATAAGAGTAGTGATATCAATTTATAAGTGTAATAATATAAGTTTCATACTTTTAACAAGTTTTACAAGAGAGTTTGTGTTAAAAATAAATCAATTAAAAATTCAAGAATGCCCCGTACCTATGTCTTTATCATTTTGAAAGTTTACTAGGAAACCATGTTTATATTACTAACGATAAATAATGTTCTAAATGATAAAAAAATGATTTGTTATCAAAGATTCTTCCACGGGCCCCACGTCTAAAACGATGCAGGTGCATTTGAATTGAAAGGGGCTGAACCCTCGTAAACAAGGGTGTAGATTTGCCCAAAATTGCTAAATCTACATATTAACCGACTCGATTTGAACCCCATACATATTAACGGTTTGCAGTGTCGCGCAAAGCGTGCGACACATATGACGGCGGTCGTGCAGAGCTTGGTTGTTGGGATAACATATGTCAGGATCTATCGGGATGACCTCATAAACACAAATTTAAATTAACAATTATTATTAGCATTAATTTACCTAAGTAAATTCAAATAATAATTAATCCAACAACAACATGCAAATAATATTTCACGTAAAAGATCCTAGCATGCGGAATTTCTAGGAGTTTACGTAAACGTACCCGTTAGAGAGACGATCTGAGACAGACGAGATCAAGTATCTGGATACCCACCAAAAGTCCTTCTCAAGTATTCTCAAGTCCTCGTCCAATAATCCCGGTGGAAGGTTCTCCAATGAACGATTTATAAAACAAAGGAAAATAAAAATATTGTTGCACCACCTTTGTGAATTTCTAATATTTCCAACGCATGGAACACTAGTTGGGGATGAAAAAATCATTCCTATATAAGTGAGGGAGGGTTCGAAAATTTCAAGGCAAATTAGGGCTAGGAAATATATTTTCTTGACCTCCAAGAAATCTTGAATATATCCAATATATTCTTCTTTCCATGTGTATTTTCAATAAAAATCACACGCCCTTATTTAGCCTTAATTTTCGAAAATTACAAGAAGATTTGCAAGATTTGATCTTTCTTAAATTTATGAGATATTCTTGTATTCCAAGAATACATATATTTCTCCATAAAATATTTCCAATAAAATCAAGAAAATCTTTCTTCCCTTTCTTTTATGTTATTTTCGAAAAATCCTCTTAAAGAAGCCAAGGGGGAGTTTTCTTGAATTTATGGGATAATCTTGTATTCCAAGAATACTTATCTCCTTTCCATAAAATCTTTTCAAAAAAATCCTTCTCCCTCTTTTCTTTAATATTTTCGAAAAAAAATAAAGAAATATAATGCAACAATAATTTATTTTATTTTAAGCACATTTTATTTATTGGACTATAATTGTGTTACTTGAGGGGCCTTTAGGAGAATTAAGATGGACCTTCCAATGGACTTCTGAGTTCCAATATTGAGCCACAATATAATTCAGTCCATTAATATTAATTAATGCCACTATATAATTAATATTGCACTATCCAACTTAACCCATATTACGGTAATATGGCTCCCGGTTATTATTTCCCGTGTTTAAGATTATTTAGTCCATTAATTAATCAAGCCACTGAAAAGCTTTATATTAATTAATATTTTTATCCTTGGAGTAAGGACATCCCAACTTTATTATCCACACCTGAAAATTAATTCCACTTGCAAGATTTGGTATGATAAAGGTTCTGGGCCCACCAAGGGTCCCAATCAAGCAAGACATTGCAAGCACATGATTCTCTGTATTAATTTAGCAACTGTCGTGCAATTAATATTATTGCCCAAGATATAGGGTATCGAAGTCGCAATGATTCTCTTCCCATTTATAAGTCAAAACAATAACTACTAATCACACACAGTCCTTATTAAGTGACAGAGATTAAGAAATCAACAACCACTGAGGTCTAACTCTGCATACTTTAAGTCAGTGAAAATGAGTTTATCCTCTCTGCAGGTCCGCTTCAGCGCATCGAATGCACTAGTGTAATCTCTCGGTAAAGACAAGTCAATCTGAGTCTTACACATCAACTTCTACCAATAGATTGTTCAGATCTATCTAAGTTGTGAAACACGCACTCGCTTACAAGGCACTGTTAACGTGATCTTCTGTGATCTGGTATCACCATGTTAACTACAATATAACGCGTGCTATGAACGGTTTGCAATAAATATATATAACATTCAATCATATTTAAACCAATAGTGATAAATAATTTATTTCAGTAAATAAGTGTTTAATACATAGGTTAGACAAAGTAAAAGCATATTTTCACGTATAACCCCAACAATCTTCCACTTATACTCAAAGTCAGCTTTTAAGTATACCACAACATGTCTAATGTATTATACAGTGACATCTAATGTCACCTACATCAACCTAATAACATTTCTCCCACTTATACTCAAACCAGATTGGCAACGCTCTTGACACTCATTCCTTCCACATGTCTCTCGAATGTTAACTGAGGCAGACCCTTTGTGAATGGATCAGCTAGGTTGTCTTCCGACGCGATCTTTGCCACCTATATATCTCCTCTCTTAACGATTTCTCGTATAAGATGATATTTCCTTTCAATGTGTTTGCTAGCCTTGTGGGCTCTCGGTTCCCTTGAATTTGCAACTGCTCCGGCATTATCACAAAAGATCGTGATGGTGCTGGGAAAATTCGGAACAACGTCCAAGTCCACTAGGAAGTTCCTGAGCCACACCGCTTCTTTCGCTGCTTCACAAGCAGCTACATATTCGGCTTCCATGGTAGAATCGGCGATGCATTTCTGCTTAACGCTTCTCCATGTTACAACTCCTCCCCCCAGAAAAAACACACTACCCGAGGTAGATTTTTTGGAGTCTATGTCTGATTGGAAATTCGAGTCCGTATCCCAATCGAAATAAAACCGTCGACCGATAAACCAAAGATTCTATCTCGAAGTTCTTTTCGATACTTGTAATGTTCTTAATGACGATCAATGTTGATTTACGGGATTACTTTGATATCTCGCTACCATGCCTACCATCACGGCCAAAGCGATATCCTGGTCTCGCATACACAACTTTGCATACATGAGGCTTCCTACTGCCGACGCATAAGGAATGCCTCTCATGTCATCAATCTAGGGCACATGTCTTTCGATAGATAGATTCCGTGCCTGAAAGGTACAAAACCCTTCTTGGAATCTTGCATGTTGAAACGCTTCAAAACGATATCTATGTATGCAGCTTCTGCGATAAGTTCGATCATTCTTTTCTTTTCGATCTCGAAAATCTTGATCCCAAGAATATGGCCCGCTTTCCTAAGTCCTTCATATCAAACCTTTTTTGACAAACCATACCCTTACGTTTGACAAAACCTTTACATCAAGTTTCGGCGAGCGTAATATCGCCTACATATAGTACTAGGAATACCAAAGGCGCCCACACACTTCCTATAAACACAACTCTCGAAATCATTTTGACCAAACACATAGGATTTGATTACATGATCAAAACATTGATTCCAAGCCCGAGATGCTTGCTTCAGTCCATAAATGGACTTCCTCGGCTACATTACAATGTTCTGGCCTTTTTCGATGAAACCTTCTGGGTCATTGATATAGATTTCCTCGTCAAGACTCCCGTTAAGGAAAAGCCGCCTTGACATCAATTTGCGGATCTCAAAATCTAGATCTTGTTATTGCCAAGAGAATACAGATGGACTTAAGCATGGCCACAGGCGAAAAGGTTTCTTCATAATCGATACCCTCTTTCTGATTGTATCCCTTTGCCACAAGCCTAGCTTTAAAGGTTTCCACCTTCCCATCCGATCCTCTTTTTCAATTGTAGACCCACTTGCATCCAATGGATTTTACCCCAGTGGGTGGTTCAACTAGCTCCCACACCTGATTATGATCCATTGAGCCCATCTCGGCTTCCATCGTGATTTGCCAGGATTCTGAATCCTTATCTTGGACCGCCTCCTTGTAGAACCAGGGGTCTGATTCACTATCCCCGGGGACCAAATCCGAATATTCTCCTATCCCCATTAATCTCTCAGGTTGTCGGACAACCCTCCCACTACGACGAGGTTCCGATTGTGTCGGTGTGAAGCTTGGTATATCAACCTGTACAGTTGGTATAGGAGTTTGCCCTCTTATTTCATTTAAGGTAATCTCACTTTTGGGTTTTCGATTGTTCATAAAGTCTTCTTTTAAAAATCTAAAGTGCGTACTTATTACCACCTTTTGATCTTCGGGACCATAGAACATGCACCCTTTCGTTCCCATGGGATATCCTATAAATAGCCTTAGTTTCGAACGTGCATCCAACTTACCGGCTTCCTTGTCTAGCACGTATGCTGGACACCCCCAAATCCTGAGATGTCTCAGACTGGGCTTGCGCCCGGTCCACAATACTTTAGGGGTTTTGGGAACCGATTTGGATGGCACCAAATTTAGAACGTAAGCCGCTGTTTCCAAGGAATGACCCCAAAATGACTTGGGTAGATCTGAATAACTCATCATGGATCTGACCATTTCTAAGAGTGTTCTGTTTTTTCATTTTGCAACCCCGTTTTGTTGAGGGGTTCCGGGTGCAGTCAACTGGGAAATAATGCCCTCGTTTGACAGGTAGTTCAAAAACTCATCGCTGAGGTATTCACCTCCACGATCAGATCGTAGAAACTTGATGCTCTTTTCCTTATGATTCTCCACTTCGGCTTTGAACTCCTTGAATTTATCAAAGGTTTCCGATTTGTGTTTCATGAGGAAAATGTACCCGAACCTTGAGTAATCATCGATGAAAGTCACAAAATACTCATAGCCACCTCTAGCTTTGGTTGACATTGGGCCACACATGTCAGTGTGAACGATTTGCAACACTTATGTGGCTCTATTCCCCTTGGCTCCAAATGCCCTCTTGGTCATCTTACCCTCCAAACATGATTCGCAGGTTGGAAGTGGTTCTAACTGTAGGTCCGTCAGCGAACCATCTTTCACCAACCATTGGATCCTATTTAGATTAATATGACCCAATCTTAGATGCCATAGAAGTGTCTCGTTCACATTTTCTGAACGTTTTCTCTTATTGCATGAAACAGTCGATGTGTTATAAGATGCATTTTGTGAGTGGTGTGCACAGTTAATAGTATAGAGATTGTTCCGTAAAGTTCCATGACAGATAAACACATCGTTACGGTAAACAGTAGCTTGCTTAGAAAAACGAACATAATATCCATCATTAATTAGTTTAGAAACTGAAATAAGGTTTTTCCGAAAAACTGGAACGTAAAGAACATCTCTCAAAACTAAAATCTTGTCTTCAAAAGACAGGTGCACGTCTCCCACTACTTCTGCTGCTACTCTTGTAGCATCGCCCAGGGTGATGAGGATCTCACTTCCACTAAGTTGTCGGGTTAGTTTGAACCCTTGTAACATGAAACAAACATGATCAGTGGATCCCGTATCCATTACCCACGAGTGGGTAGCATACGCCGCTAAACAAGTTTCAACAACTAGTGCGTGAGAATTACCTTTCTTTCCATTTCTCTTAGAATTGGAACAGGCTGACCTCCATTGTCCCGAACTTCTGCACTCTGAATGTTTCCTTTTGCTTGAACCTTCACTCTTGAGAGACGTTGAGCCCACTTGGATTAGCCTCTCTTTCTCATCGTTCTTACCACCAATTGGCCTAGAAGGAAAAGAAGACCCTTTTGTGACCAAGTACTTTTTCTTGCGCTCTGCTTCCTCTTCGACCAATGTAAGACCATTTACTAGATCATCCACAGTGAAATCTAGATCTTCCATTAGGTACTCTAGATAGGGATGATCATAGCTCTTTGGAAGAGTATGGAGAATGAAATCAACCTTGATTTTGAAATCACATTTTTCGCCAAGAATCTCAAGTTCCTCAAAGTGAACCATAACCCTATGAACGTGCTTTCTTGCGGCCGTTCCTTCTTCCATCTTTATCTTGGCCTTTTCATGCCTTATGCTTTGGACTGCCATATGGGCCGAATGTGAAAACATCTCTTCGAGATTTTGCATAATGTTTGCAGCTGATTCAAATCCTTGATGAAGGTGTTTCAACAAATCCGACATATTTGTCAAGATTGTCTCCTTCACCAATTCATTAGTCAACTCCCATTCACTATGTTCCATCTCGTCCCATATACCAGCATCCTCAGCTGGTTTTTTGGGTTTTGGTGTGTCAAGCACCCATTTGGATCCTTGTGCAGTTAGGACAATCATAATTTTTCATTTCCAAACAACGTAGTTTTCACCAGTTAATTGATGTTCTTTAAGTATAGAATACAGTGGATTAAAAGGTAGCGACATGCTGAACTGAAATAAATAACAATTTGTGTAAGCACAAAATTATCACTCAATTCGATCACATTGTTCATATCAAAATCTCAAAACAATATGAACATGCATCAGCCGACATCTCAAAACAATTTAAATAGGTCACGTGGGGTGAACTGTCTATTTAAACACATTCAAGCAGGTTACAAACAAGAACAGTTACAAACCTTTAATTCAAAATTAATAGTCGGCTCCCACTTGACCAATATAAAATTGACTGAGACTTCGGGGAAGTATATGCATATCAATTTTATACCTAAGTAATAACCATGGTTAAATACAGAATTATTACTTTGCTTTGAACGAGCCTCGTGGGGAGGGTCATCGTCGCCGCTAATAATAATTCACAATCATCCTTTTGGGAATTTATTCATGTGAAAACCATCTCTTTGGCCGTTCTGTGGAGGAAATTTCTCCAAAAGAATTCACAAATAAATAAATCATGGAGGTCAATTTGACTTAATTTTATTATCCGGAATAAAATTTGTAAATAAAACATATTTAGTAATTTTCGAGAGTTAGATTTTCTTTTAGACAATTCTAAATCTTGCAAACACATTTAACAAATAAAATTTGCACGAATTTAAAACAAGCATCAAGACAAAATAAATCACGTTGGGAACATATATCCAACTGTCATGGTTTAATTCCAAATCTTGATCTTCAGAAATCGCCTCTTCTTTTTGCCTTCATCGTTCGTCTCGAAAGGCTCCCACTGAATCCGCAAAAATTCTTCAAAAAAAATCTCCTTCGTTTAGGGTTAGGACGATGTCCAGAAAATGAGTAGCTCACAACTCGGAACGCGAGTGGCATGCGCCTAGGCACATGGCCCGGTCCGGATCGGCCATCCCGCCCGTCGCCCACAACCTACATGTATCGTCCAGGCGTAAGAGAATACAGTTCCCGTGGTTTTCGCTTCCATGTGATGGTAGCGTGGTCGCTAGGAACCGGCTTTCTTGATGGCGTCGTCCTAGATTTGGACGTCCGTTTTTAATTCTTCATCTCCGTCTTCGTTCACGATCCGGTTATAATTTATTTACGAAAAATAAATAAACCTAGATCTAGACTAGTCTATTCCATTGAACAAATCAAACAAATCCTAATCTACTCGTGGATTTTCTCACGAGGCATAACGAATCTGAACTAATCGAATTAAAAACCACAATTTATTTGCATGTAAATAAGCACATTAAAATAGCATGACAATTGGATACCTGCAAAACAGATCTAACAGTTCTACTATCCAATTTCAATTTTAATGAACAACAATTTAAATTACAGTTTAAAATATCAGAGCCTGAACCAGGGCTCTAATACCAGTTGTTGGGATAACATATGCCAGGATCTATTGGGATGACCTCATAAACACAAATTTAAATTAACAATTATTACTAGCATGAATTTACCTAATTGAATTCAAATAATAATTAATCCAACAACAACATGCATATAATATTTCACGTAAAAGATCCTACCATGCGAAATTTCTAGGAGTTTACGTAAACGTACCCGTTGGAGAGACGATCTGAGACAGACCGGATCAAGTATCTGGATACCCACCAAAAGTCCTTCTCAAGTATTCCCAAGTCCTCGTCCAATAACCCTTGTGGAAAGTTCTCCAATGAACGATTTATAAAACAAAGGAAAATAAAAATATTATTGCACCACCTTTGTGAATTTCTAATATTTCCAACGCATGGAACACTAGTTGGGGATGAAAAATTCATCCCCTATATATAAGTGAGGGAGGGTTCGAAAATTTCAAGGCAAATTAGGGCTAGGAAAGATCTTTTCTTGACCTCCAAGAAATCTTGAATATATCCAATATATTCTTCTTTCCATGTGTATTTTTCCATAAAAATCTCACACCCTTATTTAGCCTTAATTTTCAAAAATTACAAGAAGATTTGCAAGATTGGATCTTTCTTGAATTTATGAGATATTCTTGTATTCCAAGAATACATATATTTCTCCATAAAATCTTTCCAAGAAAATCTTTCTTCCATTTCTTTTATGCTATTTTCGAAAAATCCTCTTAAAGAAGCCAAGTTTCTTGAATTTATGGGATAATCTTGTATTATAAGAATACTTATCTCCTTTCCATAAATTCTTTTCAATAAAATCCTTCTCCCTCTTTTCTTTAATATTTTCGAAAAAAAATAAGAAAATATAATGCAACAATAATTTATTTTATTTTAAGCATCTTTTATTTATTGGACTATAATTGGGTTACTTGAGGGGCCTTTAGGAGAATTAAGATGGATCTTCCAATGGACTTCTGAATTCCAATATTGAGCCACAATATAATTTAGTCCATTAATATTAATTAATGCCACTATATAATTAATATTGCACTATCCAACTTACACTACAAGAAATCGCACATTTCGTGACGAATTTTTTGTGACGACACAATATTCGTCACAATATGTTACCTAAAGGTGACAAATTTATTTTTCGTCACTAAAAAGTGAGAATTTGTGACAAATTTTATTTTTGTCACTACTGGTGTTTTTTTTCGTCATGAATTTAAAATTTTCATGACAAAAGCAAGAAATTCGTCGCAATAAACGTTGGTGACGATATGCATAATTTTTAGTGACGAAATTCAACGTCATGAAAAATAGTATTTTATGACAACTATATGTTTTGTCATTACTTATTTAAATGAATTGGTGACGCACTTAATTAAATCACAAGTTTATTTTTGTGACGATCGTCATTGTAATTAGTACGATCATAGTAAATTATATAATATAAAAATTTGATGACGATTTTATGTTTCGGCTACTAATTGTTCATAGTAATTAGTGACATATTCTTTCGTCACCAATATTGATATATAGTGACGATTAAAAATTATTTTTAATGACACTTATTTCGTCACAATATTATTCAAATGATTTATCTTAATTTTAATTTGTGACGATCACTATTGGTCATATAATATAAAATGTTCATGACAATTTTATGTTTCATCATTAATTGTTCATAGTAATTAGTGACATAGTATTTCGTCACCAATATTTATACATGGTGACGATTAATAATTTTTTTCATATAAAATATAGATTTTATTAAATAAAACTGTGAATATATAATTTATTAAAAAAATTCTGGAAAATGAAATTAATGGCAAGTTAAACAAAAATTTGGGGTGAGAAAGGTTTGAACCCTCGACCTTGAGGTTACTCACAAGATATGACACCAACCGTGCCACCATCCCATATGCTGATTAAAAACGACGAGAAAGAAGCAAAAAATTCTCAAATTCGAAAATGAAATTAAAGGAAAGTTAATCAAAAAATTTGGGATGAGAGAAGCTCAACCCTGACCTCGAGGTTTCTCACGTGTGTCGAGACCAACTATGCCACCACCTAATTTGCGATGTTTTTGAATACAAAATTATAGTTATTCCATTAATGTGTTACATAATATAATTACAATATCCCCAAATCGTGCTTCCAACTTTCTTCCAACCTAATTCTACCAAAAAAGGAATCAAATAGAATTCCCCGATTTTGGCGTGAATCAAACCTTTCGTTACCAGAAATCGCGACGAATTTGGCACTCCTACCAGAAATCGCGACGAAATTTGGCGCATTCAGTCGATGTTCTTGATTCGTGAAATTTTTTCAGGAAATTGAGCAAACAGTAATAGGTACGCTATTTCTTGATCTGGGCTTTCGATTTTCGTGTTGGGTATACTTGGATAAGTGCACATGAGAGGGAATAAATCAATTATGGACCAATTTGTACTCTTGTTTTTCTGACTGCAATTTATTATCTGAGCAGGTTTTATTTCGTTAGAATTTAAAGTCTTCAATTTGGTTCTTAAATAATGAGTAAATGTGTAGTTCAGTTTCTGTTTGATTGTTGTTTCGGGATTCTGGATAGCCGGTTTTGGATAGAATACATTTTCAGGAATGCTCTTAAAACTTGTAGTTTAACATCACATCTTATATATAATAATAAGGTAGAAATGGAATTAGGCATGGGAGGTGCATTAATGTGTGAATTAGGGAAGTACAACAGTTATTCATTGGATGAAATGTTGTCAGATGAGGCCTACTTCATGTCACAACTAATGGTCGCCAATTCGATTAATAATAATAATAATGAGGTCAAGATCTAGTAATTTATGGCATGAAAGTGGATTCATGTATGCCAATTTTCCGTTTCCATCTGATCATCATGTGATGGAGCATGTAATGGGATCAGGAGATGAATATCACATGACAATCAATATGGTGAGTGAGGAGGAAGAGGAGTGTAACAATATGTATCATGTCTTTGATTTACCCATCAGAAACACAAATTTCAGATTTAATATATGAATAAACACGAAAATGGAAGTACAAAGAAGATTTCTTGAGTTGAATGAAAGTATATTTGCTTAAACTTCCTTTTTTTTTTATTAGTCGTCTCATTGGAATATGCTCACTTTTTCCGTCTTTTGTATCAGTTTGGGGGGATGGGGCGGGGAAGGGAATTAGATATAGTTAACATAGATGTTATGTTTTGATGATTCCATAACTATACTTTCATATAGATGCTAAGCCAAACATATATTTGAAGTATACACACGTCTTTTGTTCCCTTATTCAATTCCTTCAGTCCTAATCTGCCAACCTTAAGTAAATTCTGAATAATCAGAAGTCAAAAAATATGTGGCATATATCCATGTTCTATTTAATGCTTAAAATTAAATAATAACAAACATTATATCAAACCTGAACTTCCAAATTTAAACATGCTTTCATAGAGAAGAGAGAATCACAAAGAGTATGAAGCTCTTTTGTTTCATTTATTTGGTTTTGTTTTTTTTCTTTGTGCAATGCTTTAGAGGTATTCAATTATTGTGAAATTTAATTCCAGTGTTCATAAATGTTTATTTAAGTATACATCTCGCTAAATCAAGATCATTAACTGCCTTGTGAGCAAAGATTATTCTATCAAATCTGCTAATTAGAAATTTGTAGGAGTAGAATGATGAATGACATACATCCAGCTGTGTTGGAGGTGATTTCCGTGTTAATTTCATCTTTTATGGATTCGTTCAGGCAAACACCTTGTTACTCATAGTAATAGAATAGTGTTGGTCACACATAAATATCTCTTCTCCGCTGTTGCAAGTGCACTTTGATTATTTATATCGTGGTATTATAGTTGTATCAAGTCGAATCTAAACTCTTAGCTTGAATCTGAGCATTGCCCGAAAGTTATTATAATTTAGCAGACAATTTTAATCACCAAAGATTTAAACGAAATGTTGATACACACATCTTTTGTTCATTTAAGTAGCCTTATGAGTTTCAAATTGAGTTATACCACCATGCTTGTTATAATTCGATAAGAAAGCTACATTGAATTTGTTATAATTAATTCCATTACTTGTTATATCTATTTCAAAGATGTCCATAACTTGGAAAAGAGTCATATATATACTTATATATTTCTGAAATTTTAGGATTTGTGAATAATAGATCAAAAGTTGAAACTTTGACAATATGTGTGTTAGTTTGGATATATTGGCAGGATTTAATATATATGTGATCCTTTTTCCATTTAATTGATTATTGTAGCAGTGAAGAAGACTCTCAGAAAAATAGTATTTCGATTTACGCGAGTGATGATGACTACACATCGAAGTTAATGAATATTGAAGGTATAAATTGTTCTTCTTATCATTGCCAAGCTTTATTCTTCTGATACTTGTTGATGTTTCTCTTGTCATTGCTTTATTTTTTCATAGTTGGAAGCTTTTGGGGTTATGATTCTAAATATTGGTTACTGTACATATCATGCCCTTCTCAATTCTAGGTCTTATCAATTTATAGGTTTATTTTTTCTCAAAAAGAAACCCAGAAAGACCAATCTGAGTAAATAATTATAGAGATGATAGAGGTGGAAAGCTTCCTTGTTGAGCCACTCCTTGGCTATAGGCTTTGAACTTATCTTTCCATTGTCGCCCCTTTTGGCTTTCAAAGCTATTCGCCCAACATTATTTGTCTTTTCTCGAATTAGCGATCCCCTGTAGAGTTTTGAATTAAATCTTCAATCCTTGGGATTGTTCTCACGAGCCGCAGATCCCCCCTATCTGCTAATTATCTACTTGAGTGGCATTGCAGATAGTGTGATACCAAAATAGTTTTTGATTTTGCGTTTTTTAAAAATTGCTTTTCTACCTGTTATTGCTTAGTGGTTATTTTTCTGGTGAAGAAATACAGTGGTTAATTAGTGTTTCTGATGGTCCAAATTAAAATATTGTAAATAGTCTCTATAAAGTGTTTCTGATGATCTTAAGCCCATGTTTTTTGCTGCTTTAGAGTTTTTATGATTAGTTTCTAAGTTGAACTATGTGGGGTTGTTTTATATTTGCTTTCTGTAATGGTGATATTACTTAGTTTTTATATTTGGTTGTTTGAGTTCATGAATGCATTTGAATTCATGAAAAATGTAATGGTGATTGGTTGTTTTATATTATTTACTATATCTAATGATATGTTTATTGGTTGTTTTATATTTGTGAATGTGCAGAACATGCGTACACCATGATTTTGGAATTGTGGCCTTGGAAATTATGTTTGGGGATCATCCAGGATTTTTCTTTCTTCCATATTATCCACGAATCCGCTTTCAAAAGATGATGCTCCACGTAATCTTGCACATTGTTTTGCAGTGAAAGTAGCACTAAAATGCGTACGCCAATGCTGCATCTCATGCTTCCTGATTCAGCTCATGAGATATAAGAACTTCCTGATAAAATGTGACTCAATCTTGTAAAACAGACTTGCCCTAATAATTTAAGATGATCATCATCACTTAATAGCTTTGTTATAATACTCTCATTTAAATGATGATCATGTATGCATGATTAATTAATGCACGACTCTACTTTGCTTTGTGTTGTTTCAATAATCATCATGGATCCTTGAATCCTTCTTTGGATTTCATTTTCGTATTGGTCCTATAATTATTAGTGAATATATCCTAATTTTTTTATTTTCTTGATTACTGATCCTCTTCATGATATATTTTCATATCATTATGAGGCACTTAGTGATTCTATATGATAAAGTATAAGATAGAATATAATTAATTGAAATATATAGAGTATATTCATCTGAAACCACGATAGTTAAAAATTACAAAATGTTCGCGCAATTACCGAGTTTTAATTAGAGTTGGCCCATTTTTTTAAACGGGCTATCCATTTACATGAGTGCACGGTACACTTGGGTGCACAAGAGACTCACTCTTTTTTTAAAGGAGTACATTAAAAATGAGACCGAATGAATTATAGTTATACCATCCATAATATAGAAAAATTAGATCATTGTAATTTGTAGCATATAATGAAAGTATTATAAAATAGTAAAATACACATTTTTCATTTCATTCAATTTTCCTACTCCCAAAGCCCTCACCAAAGACAAAGACCCTAAAATATAAAATATATATGAGGCACACTTGTGGATGGAGCATAATTAGGTATTGACGCTTTTAACACTTTGGAAGGGTGCATGGGTTTTGATTTGTGTTTGTTTGTACCCCGTCTCATATTTTTGTGCCTAAGTCGAACGACTTGTTCGACTCATGGAAAGCACGACCCTGATTGAGACAAACACCACCTCTAATTTTTAGTCTTTGGCTGAAATCTTGCTTGAAAATGGGCCTAACATGTGCTTAAATAATTTTAGAAGAACTACTACGGTAATTCATATGAACTAATACTATAATTCTTATGAACTAATATCTTTCATTATATATTGTACTTTATGTAAACTATATAGCTTCACAATTTATAATTTTTTCCTTATTTTAAAAGTTTGAAACTATTTTGAAAGTGATTATTGTTAAAGCCTGAAGAAGTAAACTACATGACCACCGTAAATAAAAATATATAAATTATATGATAACCATTTAACGTTCACCACCTTATAATACACTTTTAAAGCTTGGCTCGAGCTCGATAAGTAAGATAAAATAATTAAGTGTAAATATATGAAATTACTCGAGCTCAACTCAATTAAGGGGGTGTTTTAGAAAATTATAAGTGATTATAATCACATAAAATTGTGTGTAGAAGCAATTTGAAGTATTTTATTTCTCGTTTATTATATTAAACGAGCTCTCAAAAGCTATAAGCATGTGCTTTTGGTAGCTTATAAGCCATTTTTTTAATATTAATTTTTTTTTTGGTATCAACTTCTTTTTAATTTTTTTAAAAAACTTTATCAACTTCTACTAAAAAATAATTTTCCCATAATCACTAATTTAATCAATTCTTTAAGAGTATAATATTTGTAAACGTCCCTTAATTATTAAACAACTCAAACATGATGTACAAAGCACAATAATATTTCAAACAAGTTGGAACAACACCTATTCGACTCAACTCGAATAAAATTAGTTGCGGTGAAATATTTAATAGTACATTATACAATTCAAGTACATCTTTAAACATGCTACTAGTTTTATTGAAACATTCAACATATACACACTAAAACATGCAACTTGTGTCATTAAAAATAAATAACACTTTTTTTGCATAACTATATTACACATAATTATTACATATTTTAATCAAATAAATTACATATATCATACACTCAAAATTCATTATATAAAGTATTAACCCCATTAATTATTATGAACTAATGAAATTTGAGAGGCAAAAAAAATTTTAGGCGGGTTCTTAAAATTTTTAAGCTATACTATTTAAAAATAAAAATTCATTTACATACATACAAGCACCATATATATACCAACTTACCATATATATCAAATTAAAAATTTTGACTAATGAAATTTGAGAGCCAAAAATGCGTATGGCCGCGGGTACTAAAAAATTAATTTTCATTTGAATAGTGAATTGGAATCAGGAAAATTAGGGATCATGATACACACTTAAATTAGCGAATCATACGCTCATTCAATAACAACCTTCTCTATAAAACACCTTCACTATAATATACGCTCCAATTCTCTCCATACCTTCGCTCCAATTCTCTCCATATCTCGACAAACCGGCGCTCCAATTCTCGGCAAACCGACGACTCGTCTTCTTCAATAACCGGTGATCTGCAAAGCCGAATTGCGTGTTTTTTCAATTGGGAATCTGCAATCCGGGCACTTCAATTGTGTGGATCAACGACGATTCTCTTCAATTGTCTCTTCTCATCAACCGTTTTAGGGTAATTCTTCAATTGTGTATTTATTTCCTGATTTGGGAGTACGATGAATTATTTTTGGGTTTTATTATGATGATTTTGGTGCTACAGTGTGCGTTTTGCCTTACTAGATTACATATGGGTGAATTAATTTTTGTATGGATTACGTTTACATATGGGTGAATTAATTTTTGTATGGGTGGATTTTTGAAAGCGGATGCTATTATTTTTCAATTTGCTTTTGATATGGCTTCTGGTGTATGCTGACATGCTGCCTTCACCGATTTTTTGTATTAGATTGGATCAATTTTTTGGGGTGGGTGTGTTAAAAATTAGGTGTTTAATTTGTTATTCCCAATTCCAGTGTTCTTGAATGAAATATCGTAATTCGTAAAATGAGTGGTTTTAACTACTTAATTTGATTTAGACCAAATTCGATGTTATATGCGGAGTAAGCTAAATGAGAACAAGGTATTCCAAACAACTCCCGTACTAAATAAGGGTTGTTTGGTTCGATAACTTTTCTTTAGGACCAACTATTGTAGCTATAGTGCTCTATGATAGAACTGATAAAAAAAAATCATTTGTTAAAGCACAACTGATAGTTGGGATCTATTCTTGTGTTAGATTATATTCTTTCTTCTTTGATGTGTAGTTCTTTGTGGGGTCTCATCCTCATTATTTCTTGTATTTTGTTTTTTGGAAATTTTTATAGGTAAGATGTAAGATGTATATGTTAAAGTTATACATATATACTTTTGACAGATATTAACTTTAATTGGTGTTTTTTACATGACGTTTCTAGTATGTTTACCAGGAACCAGTGAATCTTGTTTTTTCATATTTCCAGTATACTCTAACCTCATTGGGTTTCGTTTTTCAGAAACAGTGGAATACATTTTTTCAGCACACAATAAGATATATGCATGTGTTTGTCATTATTTACTAATCTCTATAGAAGTTTAGCATTAAAACAGAGCATCCTAGTGAAGAGCTATATATTATACTGGTGCAGGGGTACTAAGAGAACCCCTTAATAAAGGTTATGAATATGGTAGTTTAGGTTATATGTTAATTGGTGGTTTTCTGTAATATTTTTTAAATGAGACAGAGCTTTTACAGACTCATATTTCATCTATTTAAATGTAATTCTGTTTTTGTATGTTTTGACCGAGTCTTATTTACATTCATTGCTCATTTTGCTAATCCAAGATTGCAATATCATTAAACTTTGTGATATTGTCATTGTTTTGTTCTTCCAGATTTTACATATGTCTCCCGGAGGTCCATCAAACTTGAAACGAAAACGCAATTTTGTTTCTATAACAGATCTTAAGGGACAACTTAATAGGGGAGAAGGGATAGGAGGTTAAAATGATACACGAACTCAAAAATCGAAAGGAGATGCAAATGCAAATAATCTGAACACCAGAGGCTATCTCACTTTGTCAAATTTAGCACCTCAGTCTTCCGAAATACCCGAAGATGAAACCTCTCGAATGCCATCCGTGGAGAGCATTCAGCATGCATCAAGTGAAGATGCTGCTGCAACAGCAGGTAAAATTATTTTTAGGTGTTCTTGAGTATATAAATTTCATAATTATGTACATAAAATTATAAATTGTAACATACATTTATTATTCACGTGTAGCTGTTGGTTCCAAAAAAATGACTCGAGGCAAAACAACTGGAAAAGGATTATTGAAATATTTTAATACTAATGGGAAGATGAAGATTAACGTGGATACATCAATAAAGTGCACTCTATTAATGCGACGAAGTCGACAAAATTTGCTACTCAAATTGGTTTAGTAATGCGATGTTCTTCCCCACCCCCAAAAATGGAAAGATTTGGACGAGGGCAGTGGATTGACTCCAGGGTTTGACCATCTCAAGGTGTGGGTTACCAAAATTAATGTGTTGTATATATTTTTTAACACTTCTTATAATCTAATGTGCATGTTTTTATGTGTGTTTGTAGATGCACATGGATGTGAATATGGATAAACAGGGCGTGAAACGAAGTGTGATCGAGCGGATGAAAATCACTTCTGACAAAAGTGTTACCATTTGCATCAAATTTCACAAGATGCAACTTTGGAAGAGGCTAAGAATAACAAGCCAAAGTCCCATCCCGACGATGAAAAACTGGAAGACACAATGTGATTATTTTGCATCACCGTAATTCAAGGTAATAATGCTATAAATTCATAATGGTCGTGATTTTTTTCGGTGCCAATTCGATTTGTAATTTTACAATTCTAATTCTCTTGTAAAGGTCGTAGTGAGGTAAATAAAAGCAACCGCCGAAATTGAAATGCAAACATGTTGCGGAAGAAAAGCTTTCTGGTTCGATCGCATGAAATTGTGAGTATATAATTATGCACTTATATGCTAGGGTTTAAAATTTCTTTCATGTGTTGATATTTCCTTACTAGTTCAGTTGTACTATTCTTGCAAAAGATATACTACGCTTTTAGGGAATTAGCGAAAGCACATTACAAATGTGTTGCCCTTTGATGGTGGATCGCTTTTAATTTCTTTGCAATATGGAGCATTTTGCGATGAGGGATTGTACCAATTTCATGTTGTGTTGTTTCGATTTGTTGGACAATCATTTTTTTTTTTTTGATTTTATAGGTTTTCGTGTAGTGATTTTTTTGGGAGTTGTTAAGTAAAGAATGAGTTCTCAATGTGTTGCTTTCTATTTTTTTTTAGCCTCTTTGGATTTTTGTTTGTATTTTACTTTTGGACTTGTAGTTTCATATAACTTTGATCTTTTGTTTTATGTTTCTTTATCATTTTTCTTATAATAAAGCATAGTAAAACCGATCGTGGATTTAGCAAACTTTCATAACCCAATTACCCTTAAAGATAATTACATAATCATCGATTGAGTATATATATAAACACCAAAACTTCCCTCAAGTTGCATCCACCTTAGTAACATTTCTTGACATCTTACACCTATGAATGAGAACTTGTGAGGAAACTATTATCTAATCGATTTAGATCGGGGATAAATGTATTGCAACCTTTTGTTTTACTTAATCTTTGATTTGATGATGAGTTTTAGATCGTGAGTAATATAGTCTCGTCTTCGAAGTTAGTTGGAGAACCATGCGGATTTAATTCACTTGTATAAGGATACTCACAAAGACAAAAAGAAAGATGGATGGAAATCAAATGAGGCGAAGAAGAATTGGGTAAGTTGTGTAGACATATTTATGATATTTAGTTATGTTACAAATTTTGATGTTAATTTACTTCTATTTTATTCTTTATTATTAGGACATGATGATGAAAAAAAAAAAAAAAAAGTATATTGAGCTTGGAATTGAGAAGATCAAGAAGAGATAGTCCTTGAAGTGTTGGGTCATGGGTCGATATCGAAAAAGGTCTTGGTTCACGGTCCACAGCCTCCAAGTAAACGCAGCTCGTTGCACGATACCTCTAGTGAATATAAAGATGAGCTAGAAGAAACAATAGAAGAGTTGCAGGAGTCTAAAGCTAAGGTGGAAGAACTTCAAACACAAGTAACTGATTTGAAAGACGAGCTTGCTGCGCAAAATGCAAATTTCACAGCACAACTCTCCAAGCAAGGTGCAACTCTCAACAAACTAATGGCTATGTTCAACGATGAAGAGATGGAATGATAAAGGTTAGCTTCTATTCTTCTATATCTATTTATATAATGTGTATAAACTTGTATGTGAATCATCCATATGTTTATATCTTAGTTTTGCTAAAATCTGGTTTGTCAATGGAGTATGGTCTGACATATTTACATATATATAAGCTGTTGCAATAATGGGTGGTGCAAATTTATTAAATTGATGGTATTGTTTGATTGAGATGAGTTTTGATTGGCTTTATGGTTTTTAATTGTAATCTGTTATTTTATGTTTTTGGGGTTTTCCTGAGAGATTACTGATTGCTTTTTGTTTGTGATTTTGGATGTTGTAGTTTTGTATTCTTTATATTATTGATAGTGTGAATCTTTGGTGGTATCGGTTAGGTTTGTTTGAAAATGAAGGTTTTGCTGAATCTGATTTTGGATATGAATCTGATTGATGAATTTTCATTAGAAATCTTGATGAGCTTTAATTTTGCTTTATTGTAGATCTATTGCATGTGCTTCACTGCTTCATGTTTTTTAAAATTAGGTTTGTACTATATTGCTGTTAGAATATCCGTTGAAGGCACCAACCTTTTGTCCATACAATTTTATGTTTACCTTTTTTAAAAGCCTAGTCTTATTAATTGAGAGGGATGTGAATCATCTTGTTTCCCTTCGAGCAATTTACACCTTTACCATAGGTGTCTACATGTATTTTACTTGAATCGGTTGGAAGAGTATACCCGTGGTGATGCTTTAATATGTATAGTATGTCTCGTGTATAAAGTGTTCGTATGGATAGAGTGTCTACAATAGATGCAAATTTTGGTCCTTTTTAACAAAGACGGAGTTTGGGAAATAGAAAAGGGTTATGTAATGTTGATAAACCATCATAATGTTGCGGTGGTTGAATTTTTTATTTAACATGACATTTTCGGATTAGTTCTTAGCCAACATTAGTATTTCTAATGAGGATAATATTACTTACAACCATGTTCTTGATTGCTTCACTCTTAAAGACAATTTTTCGGACTTGTCAAGAATTTGTTCTAGTGTGTGACTTTTGCGTATAATATGTCCAAGTTATTACGTAGTAGAAAAAAAAAAACAAATTTAAATTATTTGTATGCTTAAATATGCATCGTTTTAAATTTTTAAGAAATTTAACTTTATCCTTACTAGTTACAATATTTATTTAACTCGCTTTCTAAAAGAAACTAGAATGATGAGATGGGGAAGAATGTGGAAATAAAAAAGATAATGAAGTAGGATTAGCTTCTTGTAATGCCTCCGATAAACCGGAGCTAGTAAGTAGGGATTTTTATATCTATGAAAGTCCTAACCATAAAGATCAATTATTAATTGGAAATGATTTTAAATAAGTTTTTCACGCTTAATTTATTCAAATCATTTGGTTATTACATTCTTTTTTCAACAAGAGCGCTGAGGTTTCTGATTCATAATTAATTGTCGATCCGCAAGACCCCTTGAGAAAGGTTACGTGGTTGACGCCTACTCTCCGAAAATTGAAATTCCATCACATGTTTATTTTGCTAACTCAAACCTTTTACTTTTGCAACTTAATTTGGATGTATCTTTTATCTTATCTTTGACTTATATAGACTACTAGGATGTGATTTAATGAAACTAGAATTAGCGCTTTTGCGCTTAATTTACCTTTCTTTGAACTAGAAGAATATACTATCCGCATTTTCAAAAGACTTAATATTACTTGTGATAAGCCCTACTCTTCCAATCCTTCATTTTTTTTTTTTTTTTTTTAGTTTTGTTGTGATGTTTTTTCTATTACATTTAGTAATTGAAATTAGTTTATCATATTATTTGTATGATCACTTATTACTTTAATATATAAAATTCAAATAATTCTTTTAATAAATTTAATCATTTCTAGATTGTCACCATAGTTTTTTAATGACAATTATCATCTTCAATCACTAAACAATATTTTATTATGACAAAAAAATTTGTCACTATTTTCACATTTTTTTAACGATGCAAAATATTTGTCACTAGATACTAATTAGTAATGACGATATATGTTGTCACTATACCATAGTTTTTTAATGACAATTATCATCTTCGCTACTAGACAATATTTTATTATGTCACTATTTTCACATTTTTTTAACGACGCAAATTATTTGGTCACTATAGCCTTACATTTTTTGTGATTTAATTGTGGTTGTCACTATATAATAAAAATATTCGTCGCTTCTTGTGTAATTCTTTTCTTGACGAAAAATTTTGAAAAAATGACAAAATTTATGTTGTCACCGATCTAAACTTTTAGTGATGGTTATCGATTCGCCACTAAATATTATATTATAATGACAAAATAATTTGTCACCATTTCTCCATCATTTTGTGACAATAGAACTTTTGTCACGAAATGTAACTTATTGGTGACAACTTATTTCGTCATTATACATGTACAGAAATAGTGACAATCATTATTTCGTCACGACAAAAATTAAATTGTCATGTAAAGATAAACTTTTAGTGACGAAACACCATATTCAATGACGAAATTTGAAGCCAAATGTGACGTTTTATTTGTCACTATAGATGGAATGATATAGTGATTTATGACATTTAAGCGCCATCAAAAGATAACTTTATATGACTTAATTTAAATAACGTCAACATTTACCTAATATGACGAGACTATAGGTGACGTTTTTGATTTAAAAAAATTTCGTCATCAAACACCTTTTGTGACGAAAAATGATGATTTTATGACAAAAATTGTCATCACGAAATGTGCGATTTCCTGTAGTGTTAACCCATATTACGGTAATATGGCTCCTGGTTATTATTTCCCGTGTTTAAAATTATTTAGTCCATTAATTAATTAAGCCACTGAAAAACTTTATATTAATTAATATCTTTATCCTTGGAGTAAGGACAACCCAACTTTATTATCCATACCAGAAAATTAATTCCACTTGCAAAATTTGGTATGATAAAGGTTCCGTGCCCACCAAGGGGACCAATCAAGAAAGACATTGCAAGCACACGATTCTCCTCAGATTAATTTAGTAAATCGTCGGCAATTAATATTATTGCCCAAGATATAGGTATCGTCGCAATTATTCTCTTCTCATTTATAAGTCAAAACAATAACTACTAATCTCACACATCCTTATTAAGTGATTAGAAATCAACAACCATCGAGGTCTAACTCTTCATCCCTTAAATCAACATAATGAGTTTATCCTCTCTCGCAGTCCGCTTCAAAAGATCGAATGCAATAGTGTAATCTCTTGGTCAAGACAAGTCAATCTGAGCCTTACACATCAACTTCTACCAATAGATTGTTCAGATCTCTCTAAGTTGTTGAACACGCACTCGTTTACAAGGCACTGTTAACGTGATCTTTTGTGATCTGGTATCACCACGTTAACTAAAATGTAATGCGTGCTATGAACGGTTTGCAATAAATATATATAACATTCAATCATATTTAAAGTAATAGTGATAAATAATTTATTTCAGTAAATAAGTGTTTAATACATAGATTATACAAAGTAAAAGCATACTTTCACGTATAACCCCAACATGCGACACGGATGGCGGCTGTCGCGCAAAACGTGCGACATGCAAGGCGTGTGTCGCGCAAAACGCGCGACAGAAATCGTGTATTAATCAATTATTTAATTAATTTATGAGTTATGATTTATTAGTTAGAATTGATTATTTAAATGTATTAATTGATATATTTGATTAATTGAAACGTATTAATTATTTAGTTATAAAATATTAGATCATTCATTGAAAAGTATTAATTATTTAGTTATAAATTATTAGTTCTTTCATTGAAAAGTATTATAGTTGTTTAGTCATAAAGTATTAGGTCATTAATTGAAAATTATTAGTTGTTTGATTATCAACAATATTAGTTCATCAATTGAAAAGTGTTAATTCATTCATTGAAAAGTATTAGTTCATTCATTGAAAAGTATTAGTTATTTGGTTACAAAGTATTAGTTCATTCATTGAAAAATATTAGTTATTTGTATACAAAGTATTAGTTCATAAATTTAAAAGTATTAGTTATTTTGTTATCAACTATATTATAGTTCAGTTAATATGTATCAGTTATCAATTTAAACATGAAAAAATAAATATACACATTACATGAAAAAATAAATATACACATTACATAATTTCCATTCGAGGATGGACTGCGACGTGCTGTTAGAAAAAACTTGAATTAAATATTAAAAAAATGTATAATATTTTTTGTTGGGAGATGAATTTAATAAAGATTTTGAATAGATCCCAAAACCCCTGAGTATGACATGTATCAGAACATTTTGATAGATCAGGATCAGGTTTTCTATGGATGATAAGATCAGGACTATCTGCACCATGTATAGATAGAAACAAGATTGTTAGGATTATCCTTTTTGCCTGAAGACTCAGAAGATCCTGAAGACTCAGGAGATCCTGAAAGAAGAAGACCCTGAAGATTGTTTTGTACTGACCCATAAAGACCCTGAACCGCTATTTCAGGGTAAATAGTGTTTTGTTCATTCTTATTACAAACAAAGAGAATGTTACACATTCGTGGATATTAAGGAACATATCAGTTCAAATAGAAAGAATTTCTTTCTGTAGAGCCGGAACTTTTCGGGGATCCCAAGCCCCGCAGTTCCATCCAAAACAATTCCTTGGTCCCGGCGGGGTTGCATCCGCCGTGCAACCTCCGCTGATATAAAGCCATCAACAGTTCTTTGTTTCTTGTCTCCCACTGCTCCCTGACCCACAATCTCGTCATTGGGCAGTCCTCGCTTCCCCAGCCTGAGTAGTTGCACTACTTCCTCCACAACAGGCTTCTTCAAATGTGCCTCTCTTTTCCACTTTCTAGTCACCCGAGCCGACGAGGGCAACTCCGACATCCCCCGTGTCGCCAATACCGTAGCCTCTGGTTCATTACTCTCAGTGCCAGGGTCATCCAGCTCAGTGGGGATGGGGTTAATGGTTAATGGGTTAAAAGGCATAAAGGTGGGTTGTGGGTTGGATATGGTGAGGGAGTTAAGAAGTTGTGTGTTTAGAGCCGCAAAGACATGGGATATAGGTATTGTTTCTTGGATCTGAGTGGATGTATGGGTTGGGTGTTGTGTTTGGGTGAATTTAAATACTGGTGGCGTAGGCTGGGAGTCCATGGCTAAGACGGACTGGTTCCTGGTTAAAATTTGGCTACGGGCTGATGTTTGGCTAAGGATAGGGTTAATGGTCGGTTTCTTTTAGTTTATGGTTTTGCACAGGTTTAGGATCAGAGGCCTCTTGAACAGACTCCACTACCACAATTTCACAATTCTTCACCTGTTTTCCCAACTCATCCGGCTCCACTACCCGTCCCGATCATAATATGGGAAGCTCCTATGGTAATGGCCGATGATTCCACAACAAAAATAATATGCCGAGAGAGACTCGTACTTAAAGGGAATCCACACCATCTGGTCCACAATCCGGCAGCTCATACCCTTCTTAAAAGGTTTTGTGATATCTATCTCCACTTTAAACCGAACAAAAGGTCCCAGCTCAAGTTCGTCAGGCTTCTCATAACACTAGCACGCCAACCCTACCCGCAATGCTACGTATGATCAACCCATTTTGGGCATCCAGAGGCAAATCATACGCTCTAACCCAGAATGATGCCTTTGTAAATGTGATCGATGATAGCTCGCGCTGCTCCGACCCCATTATAGGTCTGATGACGAATAGAGCCCCATCGAAATGCCACGACTGATTTCTGACCACCCAATCTCTATCCTCTACCATGTCAAACGTGAAAATTAGCTTGCCATTCCCCCAATCCCAAACCGATAGTTTTTCTTTCGGGTGGAAAGCCTTTTTCATGACCTCCATCAAAGCACACACATTCGGCACCATTTGCGAACACAACTTACCAACCAAACATGGGGTTTTGATCGCACCCGCCTCTTAGATAGTGATGGACCCAAATCCAAAACATCGAACTCATCATCCTGTGGAAACCCCACCGACATTAGCGCGACGTTGGATAACCCTGATTATGGACAATGACAACACGAAGCCTGTAGAAACCAAAAAAAAAACAGAACAAACAACAGAGAGTTAAAATAAACACCTACGCAATCAAAGGCAAGCAACCCTAGACACCGACACGACAAAAGAAACAAACCAGGAAACAAACCAGAAAAGACTCGAGAACGGAAACAAGAGAGGACGAAGACAAAGATATGAGGAAAATGACGGAAAATAAAACGAAAAGAAGCAAAAACCACCGTATAGGGCGGCGAAACCAAGCCCGGGCCCAAAAACCCTAACAAACTCCCTACGAAAGAGAAACCCTATGCTCTGAGAGAACCGGAGGACTAGTTCACATACCCTATGATATTTAATAGTAAAACTTAAAAGTGTGTAAAATTTGTTAAAAGTGTTGAGTTCGTGGTAAAATATATCTAAAGTACAATGTGGGAGAAATAGAATTAGGTATATATATTTCCCTCAATTTATATATTTTCGATTCTACATGACGAATTATTTAAGTAGAAGAATTCCATTTGAAAATATTATTAGATATATATTTATGCGTAGATATATAAAAAATTTATTTGACACGTTATTTATCCATAAAAACAAATCTAAGAGTATATTTTGACTAGGCTCTTCAAAATATATTTTATTAAAGTTTAAAAAATCCAAGTTTAACTCTGGATGACCATTATCCCAAGAGTTCTTCAACATGAAATTCCTCTGCTTCACTCCTATTTGACGCACGGTTTTTCTCATAAAAATAAAACCATTGAAAATATTTCACATCATAAATTTGAGTTTCTCTTTGAACCAGGAGTTATCGACGACTTCCCTCAATTTTCCAGTAACAATTTATTTTTCTTAGCCTTTTAATTGATTTAATTTCGTTCAAGATCATGTGCTCTTTATTCAAATTTCTGATTTTTAATTAGGCCAAAATGATTTTAATTAAAGTTCAAATTTGTGTTTCATCAATTGTTCAAAGTTCAAATCCCTTTCAAGTACGATGCAGTTTTCGAAATTAATTGGCGATTGCAGACATGATCGAATTACTTTATCTCAAGATATTTTAATTTATAAAGTTAAAATATTTCTTGTTCTAAAAATTATTTTCCGAAAAAGAAGCGTCAATCATTTATTTGTTTCTTAAATACAAATTCATAAATTTTTACCTTTAAAACCTTTGTGGACAATGCAATTTGGATGCTAATTTTAGTTCATTAAATTATTAGTTAAGATAATTGATAACTTGTTATATTATCAATAATTCAAAGTGGGGTTTTTACTTGCTTTGTCATTTTTGGATATTCATATGGATGATATTATTACTTGCTATATTCATGTGAGTGATAATTGATAACTTGTTACATTATCGACAATTCGAGATGAGATTTTTACTTGCTTTATCACTTTTGGATATTCATGTGAGCGATATTATTATTTGCTACATTTTACATCCTTATTATGGTTGGTTTATCCAACAAGCCTATTGTTGACCTAGTAAACAAGCCTATGCTATTATGCTTGGCATGTTAAGAAAGGAACGGTTGATTGCTTAGCATTTACTTAAGCAAAATATTTCATTGCATAACTTTCATTTCACATGAATATTAAGGTTCGAGTTTTTGACATCGTTTTTAGTAGCACTGAATTACTGTACTGTATTATGAAAGTATATGTTTAGCACTGAGATAATTTATTATAATTTTTTAGTGGTTAAATTATCTTCTCTCAAAATGTCTTGAATTTAATTACTTTTGTTGTAAATTTAGAAATTTTAAATGTGTCAGTTTTAGTTAGTTATTGAAAATTTGGATAATTTACTATTTAAATTGGCTTTAAAAGCTTTCTAAAAATTGGGGTGTGACATTAATATATAAGAATTAATGTAAAATTTCGCCCACCTTCTTTTAGCAGTTATTGTCCAACAATTTTCAATTCCGATCCATTGTAGCAAGAACAAAACGTTACGGGCATAATAATCAATGCTTTACTTCCCACATAATGCCAAACGGGTCTACGGATCACGTCAATGTGGTTTGCGCGTCCAGTTTGGTGAATGGTTTCTATGTTTTGTTTATTTTGCATTTTGTATGTAGTTGCATATTCTGTTGATTTTTTTATGAATGGTTTTTATGTTTTGTTTATTTTGCGTTTTGGATGTGGCTGCATTTTCTGTTGGAATGGTGTCTGGGTTAATATTCTATGTTGTTTTATGTGCAATTGGACTATGAGTCCTCTAAACTAAAATTTGAGGTTAGCACTACCGTGTTTGGGCTGCTTTAGGTGCATAGCTTGGTGCATCATCCCCGATAACAATGTCAATACCACTACATGGTCAAGGTCTTCCGGGACATGGATTCCTGGTTGGCATTGGAGGTGCAATGCTTGGGCTATGCATTGGCATCTCTGTTGGTAAGAAACTGTTTTTGGAGAAAGGTAAATTGAAGCCAAACGTCCAGGGATCACGTCACAGTGGTTCGCAAAATCAAAATTACAAACATAGCAAAATAATAATAATGGGTGTCAGTCCACTAAAAAATATACAAAATGATGATTAAATAACTCATCCAACACCTTACAAGAAATTAACTGATGAAGTACTACAAATCATGCATAAACAAAAAGCCTAGCTAACAAATCTGAAAAAACCAAAGAAATTGACTTCGAATGGAAAATGGGTTCAGGTCTGCTTTTTAGAAAAATAATAATAAACAAATAATATCATACAAACAACAGTACCAAGAAAAAATGTGATGAATTGAAGAACTCTTATGGAGATGCATGAGTAGAGAGGTTTATTCTTTTTGGTGGGAATTCAGGGATCAGCTGCAGGAGCCTTACCCTTTCGGTCACGTTCAGTATCACCATCACCTGTTGGGGTCTTACGCTTTCGGTCACCCTCGCCCTCCGTTTTTCTCAAAACACACACAAAAAACAATTATCAGCACTAAAATGAAAGATGAAAGGAGCCTACAAAATGCAACGTTCAGTGTCACCATCACCTGTTGAAGCCTTACGTTTTCGGTCACCCTCGCCCTCCATTTTTCTCAAAACACACACAAAAAATAAATATCAACATTGTTGGTATCAGTTCAGATTGTCCCGCTCTGATACCAATTGTTGGTCCCGATTTGAAAAACTCATTAGTGCGGAAAATACCATGTAATGCATATAAAACAGGGGTGAGGGCAGCGTGATTCCAATTCTCTTTTTTTTTGCTTTTAAGACCGATGTGTGTTTTGCTTATAATCAAATGCATATGCCAAGTAAGAACATATAGCAGTAAAGAACACACGATTTTATAGTGGTTCGGAGTCCAACTCCTACATCCACTCTTCCCTTTCACAAGGGGCACCAACTTTACCAACTGGACTTAGTTTAACGTGTTAGTCCAACACCCAACAGATGTTTACCGAGTTCACACTCAAACGGGACTTATCACCCTCACGGGATTGCCTATAGATGTTTACCGAGTTCACACTCAAACGAGACTTATCTCCCTCACGGGATTGCCTACCCTCCCTTTCGGGATTGCTAGATGTTTACCGAGTTCACACTCGCCTACAAACTTAACCTATCAAACTGATTTGGGTAAGGTTTGTTTGGTTTCCAACTAGGTTGAGATTTTCCCTTACATTTGTTTAGCCTCAATGCTAAGGATGGGAAAATCTCTCTAAGCTTAGGATATTACATTTGTACTTAGATCTAGGATAGAACACTCTGAATATATGCGTTTATTTCTTGCTCAGTGTTCTATGGTGGGAATGCTTGAGTATATGGCTCTTGGTTCTGTAGCATCGTTTTCCACATTCTCCACCACGCGAATAATGAAGGAAGAACTTGTATTTATAGTGTGGATTTGAATGTTACCGTTGGATGGAGTCACATTCAAATCCATACTATTCTGTAGCTTCTGCAACCTTTTCGGGCTGGTTGTCTTCCTCTCATTGGTCCACGTCAGCTGAATCTAACGGCTATATTCTTCAGGATCTTCTGAGTCTTCATGTTTCTCTGAGTCTTCAGGATTATCTGATCCTCAGGTTTCTCTGAGTCTTCAGGATTATCGATCCTCGAAACCTTCAACTCGTGGATTCTTGACTCGGCGGACTTCTCTTCACGGACCTTTGTCGTCCGGTATCTTGACACTCAGCCGACCGAGTTCGATTCTTACGTCTTCGGACACCCCGACCCTCGTCACTAGCAGATTTCGAGCTAACCGATCATCGATGGCGTTCGATTCTCGATGAACATGACTTGGATGACTTCTTCTGATTTCTTCTCTTTATCTGATCCGATTTTCGAATCGATTTCTTCGATTGATCGATCAAGATAGCATCGGTCAAAGATATCGGTTTATCCGCATCAGTTAATACATCGTTTAGCATATCGGGTTAGCTTATCCGATCTCGATCATCTCGATCCGCGATCTCGATCAGTCTCATCTGCTCCTCTTCTGATCTGCAACCTCCTCTTCTGATCTGGTCATCTGGTCATCTGATCTTCTGATCAGCTGGCTTAGCTTTTCTTTTCTTCTAATTTTGCTCAGCTCATCAATTAACTCCGGAACTCATCTTACTCATCTGATCTCGATCGGTCGCTCGCAAATTTCGCCTAATCTCGATCATCTACGTCTGATTTCGTGAGTTCCCCCTCAACTTGTTCTCTCGTTCCCCCTCAACTTGTTATCTGTAGATTAGCTTCAAAAACACAAGTTGATAATGTTTTGTCATAATTCATCAAAACTAAAATATCCCAACAAACACTAAAATGAAAGATAAAAGGAGCCTGCAAAATGCTGCACCTTATTACATAGGTTAATTGAAAGGGGAAACAATAGAAATAGTTGTTATATGAATGTAGGTTAATGAAAAGGGGAAACAATATAAATAGTTTTTTTATAAAAGTTGTAACCAAAGATGAAAATATTCCGAAATATCCCTGATATATACATTTTATAAGGTCACCGATATAGATATTGGGGAAAATGATATTTTGCAAAAAAATTAAAATATCAGTATACAATATTGACATTGATTATTTTTTACACAAATTGAGCCTAATATTTGTAAAACATCGAGAAAATATCAAAAAAAAGTATCAGCAAATTTTGAAAAATATCTTTAAAAGCATAAGAGATAAGTGTATATATTATATTTTAGGTATATTTATAACAAATGTAGAATTTGTTCAAATTATTTTGTTACATTTATGTAATAAAAGTTTGTTATTAAAATTTTACGGATATCGATATATCCATCGATATTCTCATAAATGTAAGGTATCGATATTTCTACCGATACCGATATTTTCAACCTTGGTTGTAACAAAATAACAGAAAATATCTGCATATAGGAACAAAATATGATCAATCGGATAAGATCACATGTGGACGAGTGCATAATATATGTGGTGTAGTGAGCTGCATGACTACATGATCTTGTTGTGGGCGTGTACGTACACTTCAACAAACTTAAAAATCCACAATTAGTATACTTTTATTTTGGTTTTTATGATGAAAAATAACACAATTTATTAAAGAATTATAATAAAAAAATTCACACAACAGTATGAATTTGTTAAAAAAAGGACTAACATAAAAAAAATGACAAGAGGTAGCAATACTAGGGTTGTTGCTATTTTAGTTTTTTTTTTCTTCCCATAATAAATAAGAGTGCTACTTGTGTGTAAATCCATAGGGTCCTTTCATCTTTCATTTTACTGTGTTTTTTAAAAAAAATTGAGGAGGAGTGTTACTGAAAGAGTGACGGCCCCCTTTACTGAGTCTGTAACCTTTTTTTCTCACCTACAATATTCTACACTCTCGTCTTAATTTGGTTATAAAAACCTAGTCCACAATTTGTTTTTCCATTTATGCATATTTTAACTTTACTTTTTTTTTTTTTCTAAATAATGGATATTCATTTTAGTGTGGGTTGAATCGGATATTTTAGATTTTAATTGATTAACTAGTCTTAGTTTTTTTTTGGTTAAAGTCAAAATTGATTCCCTTTAGTCGACTAACTTTTAAACATGTTATGATGATTTTTTTTTTAAATTAACACTTATACTAGATTCGAAATTAAACAAAAAAACAAAAAAAATGAAAAAAACGAAAAAAAAACATTTATGCCATTGATTGACTATCATTGACAGAGTAATTGTAGCATCTTACCTCACATGCTAGTCTATTACATGGTTTCTTTTGTTCAATTATGTTTCTTATATGATTAATTAATCAAAGGCCTGAATCACTTCCTCCGTTTTAAGATGAAAATTGACAATTCTAAGCCTCTGAAAAATGGTATCCACATTCGTGTTGGTGGGGGTCCGATCTGGATATCACTAAAATACGAAGGGCTCCCGTCCTTTTGTTACTATTGTGGGATCATAGCCCACTTCTATCGAGCTTGACGACTCTACAATCGTGATGATGATTTAGCTCTTGATGAATTGAAGTTCAATCATAAGCTGAAAGATACTGCTATTAAGCGGGTTAATGGGGAGAAGATCGAGACTATTTTCGTGGAGTCCAAGAGTATTGATACATCAACCTTGCATCTCTCATCCCATGCCACCAAAACCACCAGCCTTGAATGCCTTAGAAGCTAATAAAAACTAACTCGCAATCACCCCACGATCTTGAACCACCCAAAAATTGAACCTCAACCTCCTCCACCTACACATCCACAACCTCCACCTCCCACCAATACTGCCCCGGTTGCAAAAATACACAGCTCTCTTCACTCCCAACTCACCGATATTGATAACCTAACTGAAGCACTGAGAGGTTGTTCAACTCCTACCACACCCCCACGACACCCATCCCCTACCTATGACATCCACCTTAACCCTTTTCTCTCACAAATTCCCCCACATTTGCAACAAACTATTTACATTCACCTCCCCGCAACCCCCCACAAATACCATTATCACACACACCATTACCATACAAATTTTTTTTGATCCCACACAAGCCATAACCGAAACATGTACCAAGCCTCTCACTGCCAATAATTGTACTGCCTATACCCCCAAAATTTTACTAGAAGAGAGATGCAAGGCATTGACATCAGCAATAAGTTGATGATAAGATGGGTCCTCAGTTTCGAGTGCTTGAAAGAGGTACTTGATTATTGAAGAGGAGGATGTGGTGCCTATTCAAGAGGACAAAAGGAGGACGGTAGATAGTTTGGTATGAGGAGTTTTGGATACCACATACATTATATCGGTGGAGGCTGCAGCAAAGCAGTCCCACCAGGCCCAATGAGTTACTTTGGTTAGAACAGCATGGGGTCCTGGGAACCCTCAGAAATATTCTGCTTCGAAGAAAGAAATTTCTTCGAAAGGTCTCGATTTTATGTTTTTGTGTGAAACGGAGTTGTTGAAAAGGGAACTAGAGGGCGTTTCTAGGAAGTTAGGTTTTGAATCTTGTTTGATGTTGATTGTGTTACTAGTGTAGGGGTACATAGTGGCGGTTTAGGTTTGCTTTGGAAGGATGAAGTACATAATTTGATTTCCTCATATTCTACTAACCATATTGATGTAGAAATGGGGAATGTATGTCCTTGAAGGTTAACATGGGTATATGGGTTTTCGGAGGAC
Organism: Stenogyne calaminthoides; assembly: GCA_037126765.1. NCBI lineage: Eukaryota > Viridiplantae > Streptophyta > Magnoliopsida > Lamiales > Lamiaceae > Stenogyne > Stenogyne calaminthoides. The sequence continues at coordinate 23,092,271 of JBBCBC010000012.1, forward strand.
AATAACAAGTGGAAAACATTGAGAATGATTGACCACCTTATCCTGGGTATTTTAATGAGATTTTGTTCGACTACAAGAAAATTGGGGGGGGGGGGAATGCTAGAAGTGAAAAGAGAATGATGCCTTTCAAGGACTATTTAGAGAGGTGGTATTTAGCTTATCTAGATTACCAAGGCCATATTTCCACGTGGTTAAACAAGCAAGCAGGCATAGAGAATATTCAGGAGAGAATTGATAGGGGAATAAAGACATCTGCTTGGAGAGATAGACTCCCATCTACTAGAGTTACCCATTTGAGTTGGGTTTTATCTGATCACTGTCCACTGTGGGTACAATGGGTGGTTCCTGACTCAGAGGGAGAAAGGATGGGAATGAAGCATCTAGATTTGAGACTATGTGGTTGAACGAAAAAGAATGTTCTGAAATTTTTTAGGAGTCGTGGATGGATTCAGATGGTAGATCACCTACAGAGATTTTTCCAATCTTAAGAATTATGGAGAGGAGCTATTCTGTTGGGACTTTTGATTGTTTGGGGACTTGCCAAACAAGTTTCTAAATGTAAGGCAGAGCTTGTAAAGCTACAGAGAGGTCCACAAACTCAACAGGTGATTGCAGAGGCTAGGTATCGAGAATAGGTTAGATGCTCTACTTCGTAAAAATGAGTTGTTTTGGCTTCAAAGGTCCCAAGTTAGTTGGATGTGTGAGGGGGATTCGAATACAAAATCTTGCACATAATTACAAGTGGCAGGAGGAAGAGAAACACTATTGTTGCTATCAGGGATGTATCTGGGGTGGTTCGCAAGAAGGAGGAGGAGGTGAAGAAGGTCTTCGTGGATTATACTCGGTCTATTTACGACAAAAGGGTGATATGAATATGGGAGAAGCTATCGACACGATGGAGCACAAAGATACTGAGGAAATGAGAGAGATGTTTATCCCTACCGTTTATTGAGGAAGAAGTAACCAAAGTTATATCTCAGATGCATCTTACTAAGGCATCGGGTCCAGATGGTATGTCTGCTATTTTTTATTATAAATTTGGGGGGGTGGGGGTGGGGGAAGGGGGTGTGAAAAATCTGTGTCTAATATTGTTCTTGATATTCTTAATAATGGTGTTAATCCACGTGCTCTTAATCATACTCATATTTCTTTGATTCTTAAGATTAAGAAACCCGTGATTCCTTATGATTTCCGTCCTATTAGTCTGTGTAATGTTCTTTTGAAGATTGTTACTAAGATTATTGATAATCACCTTAAGTGTCTTATTTCTGAGCTTATTGATCCTTGTCAGTCTGCTTTTATTTTGGGCAGATTGATCACTGATAATGAACTGTTAGCCTTTGAGATTTGTCACTATGTGAATCATAATAAGACAGTGTCTAGAGGTCTTATGCTTTTAATTTGGATATGAGCAAGACATATGATATAGTGGAGTTGGGTTTTTTGAGGGAAAATCTTGCTGAAGGTGGGGGTTACGGGAGAGTCTTGTGGATACTATTATGCGTTGTGTGACTTATGTGTCCTTTGATGCTTTAATTAATGGAGATCCTACTGTGGCGTTTCATCCATCCCACGGTCTCCGTCAAAGAGACCCTATGTCCCCTTATCTGTTTCTATTTTGTGTAGAGACATTATCAGGCTTAATCAGGAGGGAGGTGGAGCTGGGGATCCTTCACGGGGTGAAGATTTGCAGGCAGACCCTATCTGTCTCGAATCTTTTCTTTGTTGATGATACCTTAGTCTTTGGGAGGGAAACTGTTACTGAATTGTGCCGAGTGAAGGAGATCCTTGTAGTCTATGAGGTAGCACCGGGCCAGGCCATTAATTTGAGTAATTCAGATACTATGTTCAATGCTGGAATCTTTTTGAAGAGAGGTGCAGGGTTGGCTGAGGTGTTTGGCATTCAGAGAGTGGAGCAACATTCTGTAGTGCAAACATATATTTTGATACAATCTCATCAAACGAGGAATGATAGGAATATAATACATTTTCTTATATGCCACATTCTTCTTCCTCCTCTTAAATCGACCATCAATCATCTTTCGACGAGCCTTTTTGTACCGAGCGTGGCCACAAACTCTACATGATTCAAGCTTTTTGTCTTCATCATTACCCCAGTATAGCATGTAACCATTGACACAAACAATAATACTCTAAACTTGTAGTCCCATATCCTTCAACAATCTTATACTGTGGTATTCTGTTTTAGGGACTTTATTACCTGGAGGGCATACTTCGTTGAACAACTGACTCATCCGATTTTATTCTCTTACTAAAAGTTTTTTCTCAACTTTGATGGCCATGGGTCAAGTATTGATTGACAACCAAGAGTGAGCCGAACATCCATCATACAAATCTCGATCAGCTGCTTTCAGCGTTTCAGGAATACTGATCAACATCATTATGGGTCAAGTTTTTTCTCACTCTCGATTACAGGATCATAAGATGTGCCACCACCAACACTTAATTATAATACTGATCAACATCATTATAATCAATATTCCATCGTTCTTCACCATGTTTTGTCCAATTGTAATTACGAGGAACACAATCATTCCTAATAATATGCACTTGAACTTTATCAATGCTTCTGAATATTCTATTCTGACAATGCCTCAAATTACACGGACATCTGATAAACCTTCACTCATACATCCCCCGACCGAGTAGTTGCAAAATTAAGAAAGTTATTAACTTCACTGAAGAACACAATATTGACACATCCTCAAATCATTCGTGGAATTGAATACATCCAACCACGATTTGAAAGTTCCATCTGTTTCAAAATCATATCATCATTTCAATAAAAAAATTTAAAAAATTGGGCAGAGTTTTGTATATCTCTATCCAAATTTTATTTAACACCAAAACCACACATTTTTAATATAATATTGCGTTATATCATAACAATTCAACTCACATATGGGATTACACATTTTATGATGAAATTATACTAAAAAACAATATTTAAACGGTAAAAACATTAAACTTACGATGAAATATGTTGTGGTGATGCCAAGTAATAGTAGAGTAACTCATGTAGCAACGAGCACTTCAAAATGATCTTCGTCCTACACTTTACATGATTTTGCTCAAGAATGTCATGTGAGTTGTGTTTTGTTCGAATGTGACTGAAAACAAAGCCACAAACTTGTATTAATGTCTATAATATAGCGATGGATTTGCCAAGGTTTTTCCGTTGCTAAAATCATTTTTAAATATGGGACAGAAAAAACTTCGCGAACAACATGGTTCGAACTCGCGACATATGAGCACCCAGAAAGGCACTCGACCACTTGAGTAGTTATTTTCATTTGTTTTTTATTATATTAATTGTATATGAAGGAAATAAGTTATTAATTTTAATTCTAAATTAAAAAATTTAATGTACTTTATTTTCGACTAATTTTTATTACTTCTAATTATATAGTTTTTTTTATTCATTAAAATTGTAATTATAGTCTTTCATTTAATTATTAATTTTTTAATAGTTGAAATTAAATATTTTTAATTAATCTAACAATACTACTAATCAATTTGTGATTTTAAAACGACAATTTTTCAACTAAAATTAGTCTATTATCATGAAAAGACTAAATTGTTCAAAATACTTAAAATTGAAATGTGCAAAATAAAATAAGTTCAACCTTAAAAAAAAAAAAAAAAACCAATAAACATCATCAACAAAATAATTCTCCTTTTCCCCTCCTCATCATCATCATCATTCACCTCGTCTTTGTCACCGAGTCAGAATACACTATTCCGTCGACCACCACCTGATGAAGCACCTACTCCAGTTGAGCTACCACCACCTCCTCCACCAACTGCACCAACACCACCTTTGGCAGCTGGAACAACACCACCATTCATCCTCGTCCAAAAATAGGGTAGTAGATTCAGGTGAGCGGACAATATAGAAAATTTGGCTTGGTAATCAGCTATAATTGTTGCAGTCATCGAGGACGACGCCTGTGAACGGAAGGCCTGTGTGGGATAGGGCGTCATCGTTGTCTCTCTTATAGCAAGCTCCATTCTACCAACTCCGACAACTCGCCTCTGCCAACTCTGGCCTCCGTCCTCTGTAGATTTGATCAGTATTGGCATTTGTGATCCACTTGCCTCAGTTTGGGCACGTGTCTGTCTCTGAGCCTCGAATTGTATTCGGGCCTCACTTATCCTCCGATTGAGGTTCCTCTGCAAATACAATTTATTTTTTATTAATTAATTAAAATAATAATCAAACTAAATTAAACAAAAAACTATTATTTCATACGCGTAGCTCGATGGTGCGGTGGTACGTGGATCTCTCTTCGTCCTCGTTAAACGGATGAGAAATGTTCAACGTCTACAGAAGATTGGGATGTGATCCCGTCTGCTGCTCCAATTAAACAAATACATGTATTAATTAATATTAATATAAATATATGTCATATATATTAATATATTCAAATGTAATTTTTTTACTTGCAATTGCATGTGTATGCTCCAAAATAGATCGGGGACTCCAGCCCGTTGCATCGCGATCCCACTCCCATCAGGATCAGACATTCGGTTATTCTGATTCTGCTCGCACATCTTTTTGTATTCTTTAGAGCCATTCCTCAATCAATGAGTTCAGACGCCCGGTGAAAGTGCAGTGGTGAGGTCCAACCCTTTATTTTTCTAGCCATGTATCATTCTTTGGCAATTGTACATAATGCCTTTTACATCAGATTGTCAATCGCGGGGTCCCAGACACACGATTTCTGCTTTCAAATTAATTAATAAAAAAATAATATACTCACTCCGTCCCGGTATATTTGTCCCACTTCTTTTTGTTGAATTGTTTAAGGAATAATATTAAAATAATAGATAGTGGGCTTTTATAGTATTTAATGGATGAAAAGTGAAGGTATTTGGGGTAGTTTGGATGAAAAGTGAGGGGAATAATATTAAAATAATAGTTGGTGGAGTGTTACTTTTTCCTTTTATGGACTGCGAGGAATGGAAGGATAGGGCATAGGAGGTCTAAGTACCATCTTTGTCCTACGCCTGCTAGAACCTTCCTCGGCAAGTTGGGGATGATCATCCCTACCTTGTTCACTCTGTTGGGGAATAGGGTGTCCGGATCTATTCGAGATGTAATTAAATACATATTTTAATTATTACTAGCATAAATAATTCCTATATTAATTCAAATAACAATTAAAAAGCAACAACAACATGCATACAAGTAATGTCACGTAAATCCTATACATGCGGAATCTAGGAGTTACGCGAAACGTACCTCTTGGAGTGACAACCGTTGAGTAGATGGATCAACCCAAAACACCTTCTCAAATATATCCCACGTCCTTGCTCGTAATCCGGTGGAAGGATTCTCACGAATAATTTTAACAAAGGAGAAAACCGAAAAATATATTGCACCACCTTTGTGGATTTCTAATTTTTCCAAGACTGGAATTGTTGTTGGGGATGAAGAAATCATCCCCTATTTATAGATGAGGTAGGGGCAAAAATTTGAGCCCTAATTAGGGTTATGAGAAATTTCTTTGTATCTTCCCAAGATACAATCTTGAATATATCTCATATATTTTATTTCCATAATAATCACAAAAGATCTTTTCCTCCCTTATCTACAAGATTTTCTAAAATCTTAATCCACAAGAAGACAAGATTTTATTTCATGAATTTATGGGATAATCTTGTATTCCAAGAATACTTATCTTTTTCCATAAAATCTTTTCAAGAAAATCTTTTCCTCCTTCTTGTCCCATAATTTTCGAAAATTACAAGAAAAATAAGGCAATAATATTTTCTTCTCTTTTTCATTAATTGGACTTATATTGGGCTATTTGAGGGGTCTTTAGGAGAATTAAGACTGGACCTCCAATGTGCTCTGAATTTCTTAATATTGAGCCACAATATTATTCAGCCCATTAATATTAATTTACTCCACTATAAAATTAATATTGCACTATCCATCTTAACTCATATTACGATAATATGGCTCCTGATTATTATTTCTCGTGTTTAAGATTATTTAATCCATTAATTAATTAAGCCACTGAAAAGTTTTATATTAATTAATATCTTTTTCCTTGGAGTAAAGATAGCTCAACATTATTATCCATACCGGAAACTAATTCCACTTGCAAGATTGGTATGATAAAACTTCTGAGTCTACCAAGGGGACAAATCATACAAGACTTTCCTTGCACATGTTGCTCTGTATTAAATCTTAGCAATTGTCATGTAATTAATAATTGTCCAAAATGCAAAGTATAGAATCGCTATCTGACTCTAAACCCAACGCAGATCAAAGCAATAAATACTAATTACACACAATCCTATTTAAGTGACAGATGTTAAGAAATCAATAACAACTGAGGTATAATTCTTCATCCCTTAAGTCAGTACAGAAGAATTTATCCTCTCTATAGGTCATCTTCAGCACACCACAATGTGCTAGTGCAATCTCTTGGTCAAGACATACCAATTTGAGCATTTACACTTCAACCTCTACCAATGGAGTGTTCAGTTCCATCTAAGTTGTGAAGATGTACTTATTTACAAGGGACTGTTAATGTGATCTTCTATGATCGGGTATCACCACATTAACTACAATGTAATATGTACTAATATTGAACGGTTTGTAGTAAATAAATAACATTCATTTATATTTAAAGAAACAACGATAAAATAATTTATATTCAGTAAATAAGAGTACATCAGTCTGTTATTACGTAAAAGTATACTTTCACGTATAACCCCAACACACTCATATGTATTAAATATTAAAATTAGTATACAATAATTTCCTACAATTTACAATTATTATATAAATATAGATTAAGTTTTTTTGAAAATTTCTGCAGAGTTTCGACTAAATAGGGACAAGCTCATCTTCTAGTCAACCAACAATCTAATAATTATAACATTACAATGTGTAACATGCTCACATCTCAATGAATTAACAATTCTAACATGCTCATGAACACCTCAATTAATTAATACTCAATCTAACAATTGAATTATATATACATATAATCGAAGTATAATTAATAAAACATGTACAAAAAAATGTTCAATTTAACATTCAACAAAACATGCTCAAGTAAATTAAAATTTCTAACATATATACATATACATGCATGTATAAAAAAAATCGAACGTATACATATATAAGCACAAAATCGAACGTATATATATACACACACAAAAATGAATGTATATACATATATACACATGCATACTCTTCGGCGCAATTCGTTGTGCAAATTTTGGGGGAAGAAGAAGAATGGGCTGCATATATCGTTTCACATTTGAGACGGTTTTGAAAACAGTCTCAAATTGGGTGGTGGAAACTATTGCGCACCGTGTTTTGTTTTTCGAGTCTAAAACCATCTCAAATTTGACCCGTTTAATTTAAGACTGTTTTTCGGTCTCAAAACTAAACAAAGCCGACGTCATTTTATAGCTGGTCAAATTTCCGTCAATTGCGACGATACCTAAAATCGTCCGCAAATTTGGTTAGATTTGACTGTTTGACTACGTCAGTCTCAATTCTAAGAGTAAAATTTCCGTCTCTAGAACGCGTCTTTTTTGTATTGAAGAGATATGTAAAATGTTATTACTTCCTCAATCCCACAAATATAATTTTATTTTTTATCATCTATTTAAATTAGGTTAATTATTATACTCTCTCCGTCCTATTTTTGACTGCTCAAACTAAAATTACATGAGTTTTAATGAGAGTGTCTTTTATTAATATTAAGAGGAGTAAGGTTGGTTTTTGTTGGGAGTGATTTGGTCCTTTATATATAATAAGACAAAAAGTAGATATTTATGTGTGTAATTATTAGTGACATGAGATGTAGTTTAGTGATGTTTGTAAGTTATGAGGTTGTTTGAGAGGCAATTTTATTTTTTTTTTATCATTTATGGAATATGAATACTAAATAATGACATCCATTTATAGATTTTTAGCAATAAAAAACAAGAGACAAGGAGTATTTAATACTCCATTTCATTAATTTTTCATTTTCATCTCTATCCATATTTTATGTATCTTTGTATTCAAAATCGTGTCTAGATTATACTAATAATTGTCTTGTAAAGCGTGTTGATATAAGAGCAAAATGAGAAAAACAAAGTAAAATTTTAAGTTTTTAATTTAAATTTTATTTTTAAATTTTGTATAAGAATGGTCATAGATCTATTTTTATAGGACAAATTAAGGAGTATATAAGTATTTAAGTAATTGATAAAAAAAAATTAGTCAAGCTCCATTAGGATTCAGGAGAGCGTAATTACACTCTAAACATCTCGGGAATTAAAAAGTAAAAAAATATTCTATTCCCTCCAACTCAAAATGTTTGATGTTTTAAAATATAATTTTTAACCCAAATATTTATCATTTTACACTTAATATTTTATTTCACTTTTTTTTTTAAAGCAAAGATGAAATTCAATATAAGAGTACAAGCGGTACTCAAAAACCAAAGAATATGTGTGCTAACCGCATTACAGTTTTGAAGGCAAACAATCTAGAGGATGGTGTTCCCATGTAACAAACAGGACGGAGAAGGATAACGGGTAATGAGACATAATCCATTTACATGAGCAAACCTTAATCTCATCTAAGAGCTTATCCAATGAATAAATACTCTCTTTGAAAACGACCTCATTTTTTAATTTCCAGAACTTCCAAATAGTGTCTTGCCAAATCAAACTCATAATCTTTCTTCGAATAGCCGATTGCTCGGAGTCCACAAATTCCATGAAGCGAGCCTTCAAGGAAGTCAAGTAAGACGCTGATTTTCCGAGCCAAGATGCAACAGCTTCCCAAGTTAAAAGTGAGTACGGACAAGTAACAAGCAGATGCAATGACAACTCCTTGGATAGGCCACACTTTAGCAAATTCTCTTTTGATGGTATTCTATCACAAAGAGTTTTCCATGGAAACGCCAACACTTTTGACGGAATAGCTTTCCACCATAACTTCAACCACGGGAACTCATCGACCTCTTCATCGTCTGCCATCACAATGGTGTGATACAAATTCCTCGTTTTAAAGCTCCCATCAGATGATCATTTCCACTTCAATGAGTCCAGCACGCCTGAGCTTAATTTAAACCTGCAAATACATGACCATAAATCCAGAAAATCTAGAAACATTCTCATTTGAACAACCAGCACTCCCCAGAGACTGAAAAAAGCTCTCTAACACACACATCTTTTTGAGATGATAGACAGAACAATCTCGGGAATCGATCTTTTAACCCCACTCTATTATCTATCCACGGATCCCACCAAAACCTGACCGGAACCCTCATCCCTGATGAACAACGACAAACTAGCCCTGAAAAGACACTCCTCTTGACCCCACCACAGCAAATATAAATCTCCCCACCATAAGGACCATTTTTTTGACTCATCAACTCTACCTGACTCAACCATAAAGGACCTATACATAGACTTGATAATACTGACCCACAAAGACCTTTCCTCCGACACCCATCTCCACAACCACTTACTCAGGAGTGCCAAATTAAAACTTCTATTTATTTCACTTTTACCCTATACTCATATTGTTTGTGAGAGCTAGCATTAAATGAATGTATACATGACAATAAAGGTAAATAAAATAGTAACAATGTCATTTTATACATATATTTATTGCTATTTAATAAATATTTTAATTTATAGGTATTATAATATACTTTAGGACGAAAGGAGTATCAATTTATAAGTATTATAATATTAATTTATAATAAAGATAATGATATTAATTTTTTTTTATTGTGAACAAATTTCACAGGAAAATCGTTCAAAATTTAAGTAAAAAAAAAGGCATTTAAAGTCGAACTGTATTTCCCAATATTTCTCATAATTAAAATGTACATCGGATGGTGCACAAATTAAGTACCAACAATATTTTGATCCAAGAAGTTGACAGTATATACTAGCAAAGAAAGAGGAGGAGGAGATAATCAGCTTAATTATTCCTATTAATTAAGCCTAACTACCACATAATTACACTTTAAAATTCTCATCATATGCATCTTTTTCTCCTGTCAAATTAATCCTCCAAAAAAAAAGACACTAATTAATTAATCACCCTAAAAATCAAACTGCCCAGTTGTTTTAAAGAAACCACACTTTCTTCAGAACAAATCAGCAGTCTCACCCAAGGCCATCTCCATGAAATCCCCTTCCTGCCCCTGCACAGCCGCGTCATCAAGCAGCCACTTCTCCAGCAAGCTCAGGGGCATTTGCGTCTCGACAGTCCCAGCTTCCGACACCGACGTGTCCGAGTTGGAAGAGTTGAAACTCGGGAACGTGTTGCTCATCGCTCCCTCACTCGGGCTCCAACTCGGCCCAACCGACTCGGCAGACGAAACGGTGTCGCACGAGTTGGGTGTTTTTTTTGTCCAGTTTTGGAGCAAACGGGCGATGTTTTCGGTGCTGGATGCGTAAGTTGGAATATTGGGGGCCAAATTAGGGTTTGGTGATTCCTTATCAAGGGATAGGGCATCGCTAAGGGCTTGTTTGGCATTCTGGATATCGGTTTGGAGCCTCCTTTCCCACTGCCCTTTTGATATTATTGGTTTGGAGGATTTGGATGAATTACCATTTTGCCCTTGTTGTTTCCCAAGCTTCTTCTTGAGGTGAGTGTTCCAGTAGTTCTTGATGTCGTTATCCGTTCGTTCGGGGAGGTACGAAGCTATCGCAGCCCATCTGCAAATCGGAACTTGTAAATCTCTCAAACGAAAAAAAAAAAAAGGCATATAACTTGCTTACTGTTCAATTCCGATCTTAAAAAAATTTATTATTTCGATTCAATCCCAATATTAAAAAACAATTGTACAAATTTGACCCAGAATTATAGAAAAATTAAATACGATGTCATTTCCTATCACGCGAATGTCACGTGTGGATTTAATTTGGTACCAAATTTGACGGTATATGGTGCCGAAATTGAACAGCCGCATGACCTAAAATGACACAATTTTTTTATTTTTGGGTGATTTTGGGCAAAACAATCAGACAAAATTTTAATATTAGAACTAAATCGAAAAGGTTAATCTTTGCACCAAAAATCAAACAGTCGCATGTTCTAAATGACACCGTTTTTTATTTTTCGATAATTTTGGGCGAAAAATCAAACAAATTTAATATCAAAACTAAATTGAAAAAAATTAATTTTTTGAAATCAAAATCAAACAGCAGACAAATTATTCACCAGATTATTTTTTTAACACTAAATCTTCCTAAAAAATACTCAAACCCTAGTTTTGGAAAAAAAATCTCTAGATCTTGCATGTTTCACTTCCACTATGTGCAAAAAACATACACCTGTTGCCAAGAAGAGCTTGGAGGTGGATAATCATCTTTTCCTCCTGTTCCGTAAAGTTGCCGCGCTTGATGCCCGGCCGGAGATAGTTAGTCCACCGGAGACGGCAGCTCTTGCTGCACCTAAGCAACCCTGCACAAATTAAATCAGATTAAAAAAAATCATTATTCATATGCATTCAAGGAAGGCGGTGGTGCAGCTGCGGAGTATTTATTACACCGCTTTTAATGTTTGCATCTAACCCTAACTATTAAAAAATAACAATCAAAATAATAAGAGAGGATTAATCTTTTTTCTTGAATTTTATTTTATACCTGTGTTAGTAGGAACAGCTCTCCAATTTCCAGGCCCATGTTCTTGAATGTAGGAAACCAAAATGATGTCTTCTTCGGGAGTCCATGGCCCTTTCTTCACACCGATTTTGTCACAACAAGGTGGTCTTCCCATATCACAAATATTATGAAATTGCAGTTTTAGATTTCAGTACATATATATAGGATATATATATATATATATATGTGTGTGTAGATGGAATGGTTTTTTTAATTTTTGTTGAGGGATTTTTGTGTGTGTGAACAAGAGAATGGACAAGGGTCCAAGTGAGGTGGGAAGGAATATATAGAGAAAAGACTAAAGTTGGTGTTTAGGGTGACTACTTATAAATTGCTAATTAACAATGAAAGAGTCAAACGCGGACAGCAAACAGCATTTACTCTTTTGCTTGCTAAAAGTCAGCTTCTTGCTCTCTCACTCTTTTGTCATCTACTCTTTTTTCTTTTCTTTTTTTATTTTAACTTACAAAACCGCGTGGTAATCAATGTTGACATTTTAATGTAATTTATGGGAAAAGTGAGTTTCACCCTATCTAAAGTCATTATTAGTAGAGTAGGTCTCCAGTGAAACTTGTTTGTATATACTTCATTTGTCCCCCACCATTTTGCACCTCTATTTGTGTACACATTTTAAGAAAAAATTATTTTTTGATGTATTGTTGACTTTTCAAAGGGGATGGAGGGTAGAGATTGTGAGGGTGAAGATTGTGAGGTGGAGATTGTGAGATTCTTTTCCATTTTTGGTGTGCAAAATGGTTGGGGGCGGATCAAAATAGAAAGTGTGCAAAATGATGAGGGATGGAGGGAGTAGTATGAAATTTATTATCAGTTGATATTATTATACTTATAAACTGAGATCATATATAGTATAATGCCCCAAGTACTAATATTAATATTATTACATAGAAGTATAATAATTAATATTATTTAAATCGATCTAGAAAATGTTAGGTGACGTTTGTTTTGGGTTTTAAGTGACATTTGAAAAGCGGTTTTAAAATTTAGGGGACTTTGAGATCCTAATAAATTAATAGGAGGCACACTTGTATGAGACGGTCTCACGTGAGACGAAGAATAATTTTGGCATGACTCTTTAATACTTTGGGAGGGTTGGGTGTTGATTTGTGCTAGGATATATGTACCATGTCTCATGTATGAGACCGTCATACGAGTTTTTGTTAATAAACAGTAAGGTGTGTGTTTGTTTTTTGGGGTTTTTGAGTAGTGTGTTACTAATAGTAGATTTATAATGTGGTAGTGGTGGTTTTTTAAAATATTTTTCAAAATCCTCGAAGTATAATAAGTTAGAGTTTCAAAATCCAAATATTCGTGGTATTTAATTAAAACCAAAAGAAAAAAAAATCACCTTATTGTATTTGTGTAATTAGTACTACATTTGTTCCTTATATATATATATCTCTACCCGATTTTATCCGGAATGGTATTCCTTAGTTATCTCTTTTATCATTTTGCTAATATCAATAAAAAAAAAAAAACAAGGTTTTGTAAGCACAATTGTGCACCGTGTAATTTAAATGATTTTTTTAATATGCAACTTGTTTCTCTAAAATATGCAACTTTTTTATACTTAAACATGTAACTTGTTTTCACTGACATAATACACATGGGTAAATTAGGAAAAAATGTGGAGAAATAACTAAACCCGAAATTAATAAATAAAATTTAATTTTTCTAAAAAAAACTATTAACATATATATTTAAATTTAAATAAATATATATTACAATCTATGTTTCACAAAGATAGGCTTACAGATTATTTGACACAAATTAAGAAATTATAGTTATAACATTAAATTTTCCTTTATATATATTTTTTCCAGTATGTGTAATATTAGTAACAACATACATTAGATATGAGCAAAAGATGAAAATGAATGTTTAATGATATCTTAAATATAATAATAAGTCTATCTTTGTGAGATAAATGAAAATAGAAACAAGCATATTTTTATGAGACGAAGACGAAGGTATTATAGGAAATAATAAAGAAACACTTTTTATGTAGATTTGTATGGATCTAACATATGTGCAATCAACTCACACCCTCACTCAATTCAGTCTATTCAGATTCAATTATATTGGTTTGACCTGGTAGTGTTTAATTTTTCTATTTTAAAGTAATTTACACATTATAAATTTGCACGTATCGAAACTTACTGTTAACAAGTGGTAGAGTCATAAATTCAAGTTAGGGGGTCCAACTTAATAGATAAAATAATTTTTTTTTAAATATATTTCAAAAGTATATTACGTATTATAATCAATTATTTATAGATTTAAAAATATTTTGTATTACATTAGAATTCTTAATATAATTATATAATAATATTCAATATAAGTTGAATCATCAAATAAAAGTATGCAAATTTAGTACATATTAATCATGAAATGCATCGAAAATCAATAAGCAAGTATTTAATAATGACATAAAGAAATTTAATAAACAATTTTTATTAATAAATTTAGAGTTGTAGTAGACTAAAATAAATAAAAGGAGAAGAAATTTAGCTACATATATTTAGAAGTGTTAAAAATATTAGAAAAAAAGAGAAGTGATTGACTAATTGAGCATTATGTATTCAAAGTGACAAAGTAAAAATAAGCTTAAAAGTGATTGAACCTTGGTTGCTAAGGAGGTCGGGACCATCCCAACACACTAAAACAACTAAGGCACCATAATAATTAGTAATAATATTAAAAATAAACACATATATACTACACATTTTAAATATGATGTTAATCGTTGCTTTAATCGTTGTATCATGTAAAACAAATGTCATACGATTCACTAGGCGTCGAGAGTGAAGGACATATTTTATTTTAAAGTAATCATATCTAACACGAGCGTCAATTTCTTGTCTTTTCTATATTTTTCAGTCATTTTCGATGCACCTTACTAACAGGTACATCAGAACCCCTATATTATTATTTTATTATTATAAAATGCTTAGATACGCCTCAGTGATTTTTTATTTTTTTTACTTTTACATCAGTCATTTCCTAATTTCATTTGGTTGCAAGAACGAAACAGATCATGTGTGGAATTAACACTTAAAATATTTGGCAAAGTATAGTGTGAACAAGTTTCACGGTGAAACGGATAAAGGAGTGTGATTTATATTACTAAAGAGTGTGACTTTTTACTGTAAAGGGTGTGACTTATATTATAGCATGGAGTGTCGTAGTGATAACTGAAGGGTGTGATTTATATTACTAAATGGTGTGACTTATATTACTAAAAACTACTCCCTCCGTCCCAAATATATAGGCTTGTTTTCATTTTATGGATGTCCCAAATATATAGGCTTGTTTCTACATAAATTAACTTTTTCTAATTAATTTACTAATATGACCTTATGCATTAATTATGTTGGAAACTATAACAATCATTAAATAGGGTATAATAGAAATTTGGCTTGTTTAATTTACTTTTCCAATACAATTTCTTAATCTGTGCGAAAAGTCAAACAAGCCTATATATTTGGGACGGAGGGAGTATATCTGTAGTGAACAAGTTTCACCGCATACCAACTCTAAATATTTTTATGAGGAGAAAGTAAGTTTAGAAATATATATATATATAGTTTTGATATGGAGACCACGAGTGGTCACCTTATGGAGCCCAATTGATGATTTGGCTTTCCACCTCAACTTATTACCTAATTAAATAATTTAAATTAATTTTAAAAAAACCCTACACCCTAAAACCTAAATAATGAACCATAAACCATGACCCATTCGGGTCGGGAGAACCATGAACCACTCGGGTCGGGTTTGGATTCGTAATTTAATTTAAATTATTTAATTAGTGCAAAGCGATATTTTTTCCAAAATTTAATTTAAATTATTTAATTAAGTAAATTAAATTAGAGATCCGAACCCGACCTGAGCGGTTCATGGTTCACTCTGCCCGAGTGGTTCATGGTTCACCCGGCCCGAATGGGTCATGGTTTAGGGTTCATGATTTAGATTTTAGGGTGTAGGATTTTTTTCAAAATTAATTTAAATTATTTAATTAGATAATAAGCTGAGGTGGAACGTCAAAACATCAATTGGGCTCCATAAGGTGACCACTCGTGGTCTCCATATCAAAACTGTATATAATATATATATATAATTGTAATTGAGCAATACTAATCAATACCAAATATTAATATGTCCTCATAAATATATTTGAGTAACACTCTTGTTAACCAGATCTATATATGAACTTTATGACTTTTATGTGTAAAAACTATCACTGTTATGCATAAAAAAATCACTGTTTAAAAATATAAAATATTTTTTAAATAATACTCCCTCCGTCCTATTTTTTATTATCCGGTTACTGTAGATCCGGAGTTTAAGAAAAGTGGGAGATAATAGTATTAAATTGTGTAAAATGGGTTTGGTGGAGGGGTATTCAAGACAATTCAACTTTATGTAATAAAGGTTCTTTTGGTTTAGCAAAAGCAATCTGAAAATTAAACACCCTGTGAACAATAAAAAATGAACAGTAAAAACCCATCTTTGAACAGTAAAGAATGAACAGTAACTCGAAAATTTTTGGAGCCAGAAATGAAAAGTAAAATCTGAAATGTACTTACAATTCCCACCAAAACTCAAAATACACTTACAATTCCCACCAAAACTCAAAATACATTTCAATTCCCTCAAAATTCATCACTTACAAGTCCAAAACACACTTACAATTCCCTCTAAATAAGATTCAAACTATATTTAATATAACTACACTTAACTTAAAGTTGCTATCATATAGAATTCTCTCCCACCATGAAGCTGCCATCACATTGAATTCCCTCCAACCAACATTCAACCAGAACACATTTAACCAGAATACTCAGTAAACATTAAACCAGATGAAAAGTCAAATCTAAAATATACTTACAATTCCCACCAAAAATCAAAATACATCAACAATTCCAATATTTTAAAACAACCAGATCATATTTCAGATCAATAAAGACAATTCAAGACAATTCACCTTTATGTAATAAAAGGTGCAAATGGTTTAGCAAAAGCAATACTTTACCAGATCATATTTCAGCAAGAAATCAACCAGAAATTGCATATTCAATCATGAAGAATCACCCTCAGAAAAATTTCATCATTGGGTTAAGCCCAATGATGTAAATTAGCCTCCTAACTCACATTAATGTGAGTGGTGGCTGGAAATACATCAACATATCCAACATTCAAGGCAACCAGATCATATCTCAGCAAGAAATCAACTAGAATATACAAGTTTAGTCATGAATAATCACCCCCAGAACAATTTTATCATTGGGATAAGCCCAATGATGTAAATTAACCTCCTAACTCACATTAATATGAGTGGTGGCTGGAAATACATCAACATGTGCAACATTCAAGGCAATCAGATCTTAACTCAGTAAGAAATCAACTAGAATATGCACATTTAGACATGAATAATCACCCTCAGAACAATTTCATCATTAGGATAAGCCCAATGATGTAAATTAGCCTCTTAACTCACATTAATGTGAGTGGTGGCTGGAAATACATCAACATATGCAACATTCAAGGCAACCAGATCTTAACTCAACAAGAAATCAACTAGAATATGCACATTTAGACATGAATAATCACCCTCTGAACAATTTCATCATTGGGCTTAGCCCAATGATGTAAATTAGCCTCCTAATTCACATTAATGTGAGTGGTGGATTGGAAATACATCAACATATGCAACATTCAAGGCAACCAAATCTTAACTCAGCAAGAAATCAACTAGAATATGCACATTTAGACATGAATAATCACTCTCAGAACAATTTCATCATTAGGTTAAGCCATATGATGTAAATTAGCCTCCTAACTCACATTAACGTGAATGGTGGCTGGAAATACATCAACATATCCAACATTCAAGGCAACCAGATCATATCTCAGCAAGAAGTCAACTAGAATATGCACATTTAGACATGAATAATCACCCTCAAAACAATTTCATCATTGGGTTAAGCCCAATGATGTAAATTATCATCCTATCTCACATATTCAAGGCATATTCAAGATAGATAAATTGCATATTCAAGGTAGAGAAGTTGAACAGAGTACGTGCACCTGTAAATCAAAGGCAACACTGAAGGAATCAAAACGCCCAGCATCTCAACATGCCTCTTTCGAGATTCATCAAGCCAATAGGCTTTATCGCTAAATGGAGGTAGAGGGAACTTCTCAGGTATGATCCTTTCGTATTTGGGCGTGTACAACACAAACCCAAACTCATTTCTCTCGCATAAATCGACATATAGAGAGTCGGGAACCAAATCGCCATCACATAAATCGGGAGAGAGAGAGAGAGTCAGGAACCAATTTGCCATCACATGAATCGGGAGAGAGAGAGTCGGGAACCTGAATCGAGCAATCAGAGCCATAGCCATCCAAACCGGGAAATCCTAGATCGTTGGGATCTAGGGATTCTGACAAATTGACACCAATATTCGGGACCACCGGTGAATTAGAGACCAAATCGGAAAACCCTAGAGATTTGAATACAGATTCCGGCACAAACGTTTCACTTTCCGTCAACTCCCATGAGTAGATCGGAATAACTTCGAAAGTCGCCCACACAATCCTCCATGGATGGCAATAACGACGAGATATAATCAGACATGGGATAATCATATGTAGGAGTGGTGATTTTTTCCATGGATTTAGGTTTTCTCGAAGAAACGAAAGAGAAGAGAGTGAGAGTAGAGAGAGAGAGTGATTTGAGCAAATGAAATGAATTCGGTGTGGGGGTGAGGGGTTAGTGGGGTTTAGTTAATTAAGTTAAATGGAATTATTGGGTTTAATTAGGGGGTTGATTGTTTTTAAGTTGTTATTTAGAGAGTGTAATATAGTGGCATAGGGTGTAAATAAATGTTGTTTGTAAGGGGTATTTTTATGTATGAAAAGTTACTATTGGGATAATTTGTAGTTTTGATGGAAGTTCTAAAACAGTTTGTAATAGGACCAGTCAGACCTGTTAGCTGACTGATGATTTAAATATCAGATAGGATGACTAGCTGAGATGTATAGACAGTTGATGTAGTAGATAGGCCACATATTGAGGGGGAACCAGACGATCAGGAGATCAGAAGACCAGACGAGTCTGATGATCAATATGTATAGGTTTATATCTAGGAGAAGATCAGAAGACCAGACGGGTCTGAAGATCAGAAGATCAGACGAGTCTGATGATCAGAAGACCAGACGAGATCAGATAAGTCAGATGATCAGGTGAAGACATAAAGTTGTAGATCAGAAGACCTGAAGATCAGATGACTACCAGAAGATCAAGACCAGAAGACCTACATCAGAAGTATAAAGAAGAGTTTGTTAAGTTGTGCTAAGACAACTTACACCAGATGGCTCAATCAGGTAGACTGATCAGTTTTATCTGATCAGATCAGCTCACACCAGGTGACAACTGAAGATTCACAACCATACGATGTCAATCAGATAAAAAGAATGTCAACATTAATTGGTAAAGCAAACACTGAATAAGTGTACTTATTAACCAATGAGAACGAGACACGTATGTACGGAGCTGACAATGTGGGATTCGACGCTGCATAGTCAAACGGCTAGAAAGGACAAACATACATGCTTTCGGCCATGTCGTCCCTGAAGCACGTCACATCAAGCCTGCAAATCTACCTAAAATAGCCTGAAATTAAAAGTGCTCTCCAACGGCTCTTTTGATTTCATGGTCTATAAATATGAGATCAATCTTCATAGTGAAGACACAAAAATTATCATCAAGCTCAAGCTATAGCAATTTCCGCACGGAGAACACAAAATCAAGAATATTTTTCTAAGTGTGGATGTAGGACTGATTGTCCGAACCACTATAAAAATCTTGTGTGTTTCATCTGATTTACCTGCTTTACACTATAGCACACTACCTGATTTGATATTGCATACATATTCTGAGTCTGAATCAGTTTTTCATCAAGCAACTGATCTGATCAGCTTGACACTTTGTCGTCTGATTGAAAACAGATAAGCAGAAATCTGATTCTACAAAATTGGTCTTTCAAACGGGTTAAAACTTAGCTTCCGCACATTAGTTAAACTGATAGACACCGAACGGATCTGCCCTCAGGTGATCAGTAAGTTGGATATCAGTCCAAACTTATCCACACGCACTCTGATCAGGCATATATGCTCTTCACACCTGATCTCTCACAAAAAGTTTTCAGAAGTCTATTCACCCCTCCCCTCTAGGCTTCTGCCGTCACAAAAACCCGTTCGGGACCTACAATTGGTATCAGAGCAGTGGTTATACGGACCACTGGCTTTGAGTATCATTGTTTCTTGAGGAAGAACCATTGTGGTCACTTGAACAGATCTTGAAAACCCTATTTTTTTAAATTCATCCGTTTTCAAAACTCACGATCAACATGGATAATACCTCTGGTATGTATCATGATCTGCCTAAATTTTCTATTGATGGGTGTGCTGACTGGACCATACTCATGAGCAACCATCTGGGAGCAATAAGCAGCAGAATGATGGAAGTTCTTGAGCAAGGACCCATCATCATTTACTACAACAACCCAGCTGAATGAGGTGATCCAGAATTTCCAGTTGGAGCTCGAATCAGAAAGAGTTCTTCTCTGATGGATGCCGAGGAAAGAAAATTGTCCAATCTGGATACTGTGGCCAGACATATCATTATGAAGACGATGGACAAGATAACTATAGAAAAGATCAAGTATCTCAAGACATCCAAACAGATGTGGGATACGCTTGCTGAGATGTGCGAAGGAAATGATTTGATTAAAGACAATAGATTGCAAGCCGAACTGGTAAAGTTTGAGAAACTGAAGATGCTGCCAAATGAAACCATAAATTAGCTCGATGGAAGAATCACCATCTCTGTCAACAAGCTTAGGGAACTAAGACGAGAAATGTCAAATAAAGACATCAACTACAAGATCTTGAGATCTCTGACAAAGAAATGAGATATGAAAGTTACAGTGATAAAGGATTATCAAGATATTGCAAAGATAAAGCCAAGCAACCTGTTTCTGAGCCTTAAAGCCCATGAGTTTGATCTGATTGAAAGAGGGCAAGAAGAAGATGATGAGTCGCCTGCCGAAGTTACACCTGCCACATCAAAAGTAGTTGCATTCAAAGCAGCCGGCAGCAACTCAAAGTCTACTGAATCTATTGGAAATATCACGAGTCAGACTGAACAGATTGCTTTGCTGACCAGAAAGCTTGAAAAATCCAACATTCAACTAGGAAAATATCTGAAATTTTATAGAGACTATCAGAACAGCTGAGGAAGAGATAGGAGATCTTCTGACAGATCACAAGAAAGGAATAGATCACAAGAAAGGAATAGATCTGTTGACAGAAGAGATGATCATAGGGAGGATCGCAGAGAGGATAAGAAAAGAGATGATCTTTTTGATGATAGAAGAGACAACAGATCAAAAAGAAGGAATTCTGATCACAGGCAAACTGGGAAGTCACCTGACAGATTCTACAGAAGGAATGACTCACCTGGCAGAAGAAATTCCGTGGAACCTGGAGCATGTTTCAACTGTCAGAAACCAGGTCACTACAGTGCAGATTGCCCTGACCTGACTCAAAAGAAAGAGAAGACAAGCGGAACAGAAGAGAGCAAAGATACAGAGACAGAAAAGCTATGGTTGTTGATACATCTGGGATAGATGACTCTTATCTGCCTTCAGAAGATTCTGGTTATTCATCTGTAGAAGACTTCTGCCTGATGACCAATACTGATGATTTAGACAACTTTGATGATCTGATGTTCTCATCTAATGACGACATCTGCCTCATGGCTAAGGATGCTGATAATTCTGAGGTAACTTCTAAACCTTCTGTGTTTTCTGTTTCCACACCTGTTGTGCTGAGCACACCTGCTGGAGAGATTGACCTGCAGCTCTACAATGAGCAATTGCTTGATGATCTCTCTAATGCAGTAGACACTTATACAATAGTGGAAGCTGAGAACGATAAGCTGAGGTCAGAGAACAAGTAGCTTGTTAAAGAATATGCTATAAGCAAAGCTGTTGAACTAAAATCAGCTGAGACTGTTCAGAAGATGACTGTAGAACTGGAGTTTCTTAAGGTCAGTTCTTCTGATCAGAGTAAACTGGTTAAGGAACAGCAAGCTATTAACAAGCAGCAAGTTGATGATCTCAAAAATCCTCCAAGCTAAGTTTGATGAACTCGTCCGACTGCATGAGAGTCTAAAACAAAGTGAGGACAGTTTACGAAAGAAAGTAGATATTTTTGGAAAAGCTTCTAAAAATATTGATGAAATAACAAGCTACTTTCGAAAGCCAACTGATAAGAAGGGCATTGGGTTTGATAGCCCTTCTGGATCCTCACATGTCCAACCTGGTTCACAGTCCAAAAGTTAATTTAGGAAGGTTTCTGGACAAGATACACGAAAAGTTAAATATGTATCAAAGAAGGGAAACAAACCTGCTGAACAGGTAAGGCAAGTGTCTGATCAGAAAGGGAACAAAAATGGACCTCAACTGATCAAGCATCAGCAGAGGAATCATCAGAAGAATCCTATTCTTCTGAAGAAACCTCAACCTGATCAGCAGATTAGGAATCAGAAAAGACAACCTCTCAAGGGAAAATCTAATCTGAAACCTAATCAGGTCAAGCTACCTAACCAGCAAGCTAGGGGTAAACTGCAGAAACCATTTGTGCAAAACAGATATGAATCTTTTGATGGTAGCAGTCGTATCTACCCCTTCAACCAGAAATCTAGGACATCTGCACCTGAACCACACTGGATTAAAAGAAGACAAACCAATCAGAAAAATCCCAAGTCTTCTGATTCATCCAAGGTTCACAATCATAATCATATTGACCAGAAAGCACATGAAGAAATGTATGATTATGTAGATGTTTATGGGAGACAAATCTAGCCTTCCGATCTTAATGATTACCATAGAAGTGCCCTGTTTGTTTGGATCCCGAAAGATAACATTAACCCCTCAGGACCCAATCCTACAGGGGTACCTAAAGCCTGATTTGAATGCAGGTTCGTGTGGGTTTGGCCAATAAAGGAGGTGTACAAGCAACTATCTGGTACATCGACAGTGGATTCCCAAGGCACATGACTGGAAACAAACATCTCCTCAATTCATACACAGAACAAGAAGGCCCATGTGTACTCTTTGGTGATGATAACTTTGGTTTTACCAGAGGATTCAGAACTTTAGAGAATGATGATGTACAGGTTACTGGAGTCTCGTATGTCGATGGCTTAAAGCATAACCTGTTATCGGTTTCATAATTCTGGGACAAGGGATTCAGTGTTGAGTTCTCGACTGATCAATGCACTATCAAGAATCGAGCTACTCAATAGATTTTGTTAACTGGTTCAAGGAAGGGAACGATCTACACTGCAGATTAGAACAGTTGTCCAAGAAATGCATGCCTGATTGTTAAGAGTTCCAAAATCAGCAGGTGGCTCTGGCACAAGAGAATGAGCCATCTGAACTTTAAGACTCTTAACAAGATAGCAAGAATGTCCCTGGTTGAGGGTCTCCCGAATGAGGTATTCTCTAAGGATCAGACATGTGTCGCATGTCAGAAGGGAAAACAGGTTAAAGCCTCATTCAAGGGGATCCCAGCACCAGCATCTAGCAGAGTATTACAACTGCTCCATATGGATTTGTTTGGATCAGTTACACCACTTAGTCTCAGCGGACGCAAATACACTCTGGTAATCGTGGATGATTATTCCAAGTTTACATGGGTTGTATTCTTGTATAAGAAGAATGAGACTACAACAAAGATACCTGAGCTGCTCAAGAAATTACAAAATGAGAAGGGTGTCAGTATTGTAAAAATCCGATCGGATAAAGGTACAAAATTTCTAAACTCCTTTATTACTGACTTTTGCACTAAGTTTGGAATACAACATGAAACATCAGCTGCAAAAACACCACAACAGAATGGAGTAGCAGAACGGAGAAACAGAACACTCAAAGAAGCTGCTCGCACAATGTTAGCTGAACATGTAACTCCAAATCGTTTATGGGCAGACGCTATCCACACAGCATGCCACACTCAGAACATATGAACTATGGAAGGGCAAAAAACCTCGTGTTTCTTACTTCCATGTTTTTGGGTGCAAGTGTTTCATACACAACAACGGGAAGAGTCAACTGAAAACCTTTGAAGCCAAGTCAGATGAGAGTATATTCTTAGGATATTCCTCAACTAGCAAGGCCTTCAGGGTATTCAACAGGCGAACCTTAGTTATGGAAGAAACACCCCATATGGTCTATGATGAGACATCTTCTGAACAAGAGAATCCTGCCTCATAACAAGAAGTACCAGATCAACCGGTACTTGATTCTCAGAAAATGGATCAGTTAAGTATCAAAGAAAAAGGATCAGATCACATAACAGTGTATGTTCCAAAACTTGATCTAACTGGTTCACCAGGTCAATCAGACCCACAGTGCGCATAACCTGCCAATGAAGAAGAAGCCGGTATACCGAGATAAAGAATAACCGAACCATCTCGTTCGGGGAACACTGATGTTCTGTGGACGACGACATCGACACATGATGATTCCAACATCAGCTGAGACTTGTCCATGCCAAGTGGATCCTATTATTGCACCACTCCCAACCACTAGTGACTCAATATCAGCTGAGGATGATAATATCCAAACTGATATACATCAGAAAAGAAGGACTTGGTTGAATGACCATCTTACTGATCTGATAATTGGCAATCCGAATGCCCGAGTCCAAACTAGACATCGGGTTGGTGAAAGTGTCATGTATTGTTGTTATCTGTCTTTGAAGGAACCAACCACCATAGAAGAAGCTCTACAAGATGCCAGCTGGATTCTAGCCATGCAAGAAGAATTATAGCAGTTTGAGAGGAATCAAGTTTGGAAACTGGTAGACAGACTAACTCATCAAGATGTGATAGGCACCAAGTGAGTATTCAAGAACAAGAGCGATGAGAACAATGTCATAACCAGAAATAAGGCAAGACTTGTTGCTAAGGGGTATTCACAATCAGAAGGAATTGATTATGATGAGACCTTTACACCAGTCGCTCGCCTGGAAGCCATTCGGCTATTTCTGATATATGTTGCCCACAGAGGGTTTATTGTGCATCGGATGGATATAAAAAGTGCATTCTTAAACGGGGTACTAGCTGAGGAAGTTTATGTTGAACAACCTCCTTGTTGGGGTTATACTGAGAAGTATGCTTTTACTTTGTATAACCAAACTGAATTTCTTATTTATTTTACTGAAATAAATTATTTATCACATGTTGCATTAAATATGAATGAATGTTATATATATTTACTGCATACCCGTTCGATAAGTCAGTACGTGTTACGTTGTAGTTAATTTGGTGATACCAGATCTCAAAAGATCAAATTAACAGTTCCTCGTGACTAAGTACAAATTCACAACCCAGATGGAAATGAACAACCCATCATGAAAGGTTGAGATGTAAAGCTCAGATTGGCTTGTCATGACCAAGGGATTACACTAGTTCATTATGATGCGCTGAAAAGGACCTACAAGTGGACAAATTCTTCGGTATTAAATATACAAGAATTAGACCTCAGTGGTTCGTTATTTCTTAATCTTCATTCCTTAAATAGGATCGAGTGAAATTAATAACTATTGCTTTGACTTATGATGGGAAGAGAATCAATGTGATTCGATGCCTTGTATCTTGGGCAATATTATTAATTACATGACGATTGCTAAGATTTAATATGGAGAATCGTGTGCAAGTACAACTTGCTTGATTTGTCCCCTTGGTAGGCTCGGAATCTTTATCATACCAAATCTTGCAAGTGGAAATTTATTTCCGGTATGGATAATAATGTTTAGTTGTCTTTACTCCAAGGACAAAGATGTTAATTAATATAAAGTCTGTCCAGTGGCTTAATTAATTAATGGACTAAGATAATCTTAAACGCGGGAAATAATAATCGGGAGCCATATTATTGTGAAGTCGTAATGTGGGTTAAGATGGATAGTTCAATATTAATTTTATAGTGGAGTAAATTAATATTAATGAACTTGAATAATATTTTGGCTAAATATTAAAGCTTCATAGCCCATTGAAGGTCAAATCTTAATTCTCCTAAAGGCCCCTCAAATAGCCCAAACTAAAGTCAAATTAATGAAAAGGAGAAGAAAATATTTTGGCCTATTTTTCCTCTATTATTTTCGAAAAAAATTGGGTAGGAACAGAGAAAAGATTTTCTTGATTTTCTTGGAAAGATTTTATGGAATATGTATTCTTGGAATACAAGTTTATCCCATAAATTCAAGAAAAGTCAAAGATCTTATTTCTTTCCTAACTAGTTGATATTTTCGAAAATATCTATAATATAAGGAGGTGAGATTTTTGTGGAATATTTTATTATGGAGAAAAGAATATATTGGATATATTCAAGATTTCTTGGAGATCAAGAAAAAGATTTTCCCATCTTATTCCTAGGGCAAATTTCGACCACCTCATGTATTATAAATAAAGGATGAGTTTTTCATCCCCAAGTGAAATTCCATGTGTTGAAAAAATTAGAAATCCACAAAGGTGGTGGCCAAATATTTTATTTTCTCCTTTAAGATTAAAATCGTTCATTGATAATCCTCCCACCGGATTACGTTCGTGGACGTGGGACATATTTGAGAAGGTACTTTGGGTTGATCCATTGTCTCAGCAGTTGTCTCTACGAGAGGTTAGTATTTACGTAATTCCTAGATTCTGCATGCTTAGGTTTTACGTGAAATACGTGTACGCATGATGTTTATTTGCTTATTAATTATTATGGTGAATTAGTTTAGGATTAATTCATGTTAGTAATTAATTGATTAATTTAAATATGTATTTAAATTCAACTCGAATAGATCCGGGCAACCCTTTTTTCCCCAACAACTGGTATCAGAGCCTCGGTTTCGAGCTCGGTATTTAAATTTTTATTTAAATTATGTTGGCCATTAAATTATATTGAAAATTGGATAGTAGAATTGCTAGATCTGTTTTGCAGGTATCCAATTTTCATGGTATTTAATGTGTTTATTTATTTCATGCGTATGAATGGTTTTAATTCGACTCGTTCGAATTTGTTTTCCTCGTGAGAAAATCCACGAGTAGATTAGGCTATTTGATTTGTTCAATGTAATAGACTAGTCTACATTTAGGTTTATTTATTTTTGTAAAATAAATGTAACCTGATCGAAGACGAAGACGGAGGCGAGAAATTAAAATAGATCTGGAACCGTACATGGGCGACGTGCATCGCGCAAAATGTGCCAAGGGAGGCACGTGTGCGACAAGGACGTCGCTAGTCGGACGGTTTAAATGGCGGCTATTTTTTGGCGCCGGACGCAAATTGGGCGCCGGGCGCTGGGCGAACGAGCGGTAGCGGGCGGCGAAGCCAAGCATTAGGCGAACAGCGCTGGATGGCGTAACCGCCCTCCGGTGCCGCAGAGGCTCGCCGAGGACCGTCTTGGTGATGCGAGATCTTGCGCCTAGCGCCGCGGACGCTTCGCTTAGCCAAAAGGCCGGCGGATCTGGCGTTGCATCATTGCGAGCTACTTGGCGTGGCGTTTGAGACGAAGTTCTTTTCGAGACGACGAGTGGGAGAAATTAAAGACGGCGTTCTTCAAAATCAAGCCAAGAAAAATCAAACCATGATAATTGAATAATTTGTGCCCAATATGTTTATTTTTCTGCTTTGCTTGATTTATTGTTGTTTTTTCTTATGCTTTATTTAATTTGTTTAAATGTGTTTGCATGAGAATTGTCCAACGAGAAATCTCAAATTCAAAAATTACTAAGTATGTTTTAACAATTAATTCAGTTTTGAATCGAATTAATTTTGACCTCCATGATTTATTTATTTGTGAAATCTTTTGGAGAAATTCCCCTAAGGGATGGCCAAAAGATAGCTTTCACATGAATAAATTCTCAAAAGGATGATTGTGAATTATTATTAGTGGCGACGATCCCAAGAGGCTCGATCAAAACGAAGTAGTAATTCTGTATTTAATCATGGTTATTACTTAGGTATAAAATTGATATGCATATACTTCGTCGAAGTCCCTGTCAATTTTATATTGGTCAAGTGGGAGCCAACTATTAATTTTTTTAATTAAAGGTTTGTAACTGTTCTTGTTTGTAACCTTCTTGAATGTGATTTAAATGATGACCCTCCCAAGAGGCTCATTTAAAACTGTTTTGAGATATTGGCTGATGCATGTTCATATTTTTTTGAGATTTCAATATGAATCATGTGAACGAATTATGTGATTTTCTTTGTGTTGATCCGGATATTAACACAAGATGTATGTTTATTTTCAGTATCATCATGTCGCAACCTTTTAATCCATTGAAATATATGCTCAAAGAAAACCAACTTACTGGTGAAAACTATGGAGTTTGGAAAAGAAATATGAAATTTGTCCTCACTGCACAACCACAACATTGGGTTCTTGGGGGATCCAAACCTGAAAAACTTATTGATGAGTCATCAAATGCGGAGAGATCCATGTATGAAATATGGGAGCAAGCCAACAAATTTATGAAGTGTATGATCTTGACTTCATTGTCTGATGATTTGAAACATATTCATAAACATGTTGAAATAGCTGCGGAAATCATGCAAAGTCTCAAAGAAATCTTTTCAACAGAAAGCCGCATGACTGAACAATTTCATCATAGTGGTGTGGTCAAGCTAAAGATGACAGAGGGAACACCTGTGAGGGATCATGTTCTCAAAGTCAGGCGTCATTTTGAGAAACTTGCTTACCTCGATGCTAAGTATGATGATGGGGCTCAAATCGAATTCTTGTTCCTAACTCTTCCGAGATGTTTTAATGAGTTTTATTGTAGTTTTGTGATGAGTGATCACATGTTTACTATGGATACTCTACAAGAGGTCTTGGAGACGATAGAGAAGCATTTGGGACAAGAAGACGAGGCTTTGGTGACTAAGAAACTTCTTTCAAGATCTAGGCCAATGGAAGGCAAGGTCAAAGTGAAGATGATCAGTCAGAACCAAAGCAAAGCCCGTAATAAGAAAGGCAAAGGTAAGGCGGTAAGTAGGTTAGGAATCCAAAAGAAACCAAAAGGGAAGTGTTTTAACTGCTGTGTAAAAGGACATTGGAGGTGGGCCTGTTCCAAACCCAAAAGGAATGGAAAGAAAGGTAATTCTCTCGCAATAGTTGTTGAAACTTGTTTAGCGGCGTATACTACTCATTCGTGGGTAGTGGATACGGGATCCACTAATTATGTTTGTTTCACGTTACAGGGGTTCAAGCGGACCCGACAACTTAGTAGAAGAGAGATCCTCGTCACGCTGGGCGATGCTACGAAAGTGGCAGCTGAAGCAGTGGGAGACGTGCACCTGTCTTTTGAAGACAAGAGCTTAATTTTAAGAGATGTTCTTTATGTTCCTATTTTTCGTAAAAACCTTATTTCAGTTTCAAAACTATTTGCTGATGGATATTTTGTTCGTTTTAATAAACATGTTATTGTTTTACGTAACGATGTGGTTATCTGTCATGGAACATTACGGAACAATCTCTACATTATTAACTGTGCACACCACACACACAACGCATCCTATAACTCATCTACTATTTCAAGTAAAAGGACAAGTTCGACCAATGTGAATGAGACACTTCTTTGGCACCTAAGATTAGGTCATATTAATCCAAAAAGGATCCAAAGGTTGGTCCAAGATGGTTCATTGGAGTCTCTCCTGATTGAACCATTTCCAACTTGCGAATCATGTTTGGAGGGTAAGATGACCAAGAGGGCATTTGGAGCCAATGGGCTTAGAGCTAAAGAAGTGTTGGAGATCGTTCACAACGATGTATGTGGTCCAATGCAAATCAAAGCAAGAGGCTCACGGTATTTAAATTCGTTTATCGATGATTACTCACGCTATGGATACATTTTCCTAATGAAGCATAAATCTGAGACCTTTGATAAATTCAAAGAATTTAAGGCTCAAGCAGAGAATCATAAGGAAAAGAGTATCAAGTTTCTACGATCTGATCGTGGAGGCGAATACCTCAGCGATGAATTCTTGAACTACACAGCCGGAAGAAGGGATTGCATCCCATTGAGTGCACCCGCCCCTCAACAAAAAAACAGGGGTTGCGATGAAAGAAAAATGAGCGCTTCTAGAAATGGTAAGATCAATGATGAGTTATCGGATTTACCAAAATCATTTTGGGTTACGCCTGCAAAAAAAATTGCTTATATTCTGAACTTAGTGTCATCCAAATCGGTTCCAAAAACCCCTAGGGAGACAGGGCGCAAGCCCAGCTTAGGACACATGAGGATATGGGGGTGTCCAGCATACATGTTGGATAGGGAAGCCGGGAAATTGGATGCACGCTCGAAATTAAGGTTGTTTATAGGATACCCCGAAGGAACAAAGGGATGCATGTTCTATGGTCCCGAAGATCAAAAGGTCGTAATCAGTACGCACTTTAGATTTTTGGAAGAAGACTATATGCCCGATGAAAAGCCTAGAAGCGAGATTACCTTGGAAGAACTTAAGGGGCCAACTCCGTTGCCAACTGTACAAGAAGATATACCACGCGTCATGCCTACACAACCGGAACCTCGTCGTAGTGGGAGGGTTGTCAGACAACCCAAGCGATTCTTAGGGATCAGAGAGTCCTCGGACTTGATCTCGGGAGAAGAATCAGATCCATGGTCCTACAACGAGGCGATCTAGGACAAGGATACGACATCTTGGCAAACAGCAATGGAAGCTGAGATGGGTTCAATGGATCACAATAAAGTGTGGGAGCTAGTCGAACCACTTAGTGGGATAAAATCCATTGGATGCAAGTGAGTATACAAGAGGAAAAGAGGACCGGACGGGAAGGTTGAAACCTTTAAAGAAAGACTCGTGGCGAAAGGGTACACTCAGAAAGAAGGGATCGATTATGAGGAAACCTTTTCGCCCATAGCCATGCTCAAGTCCATCCGAATTCTCTTGTCGATTGTTGCGCACCTAGATTTTGAGATCTGGCAGATGGATGTCAAGACAGCTTTCCTCAACGGAAGTCTTGACGAAGAAATCTATATGCAACAACCCGAAGGCTTCATTGAAAAAGGCCAACCTAGCAGATCCATTCACAAAGGGTCTGCCTCAGAGTACATTCGAGAGACATGTGGAAGGAATGGGTGTCAAGAGCATTGTCAATCTGCTTTGAGTATAAGTTGGAGAAATACTATTAGGTTCGTGTAGGGTGACAATAGATGTCACATAGAACACGAGACATGTTGTAGTATACTTAAAAGCAGACTTTGAGTATAAGTGGGAGATTGTTGGGGTTATACTGAGAAGTATGCTTTTACTTTGTATAACCAAACTGAATTTCTTATTTATTTTACTGAAATAAATTATTTATCACATGTTGCATTAAATATGAATGAATGTTATATATATTTACTGCATACCCGTTCGATAAGTCAGTACGTGTTACGTTGTAGTTAATTTGGTGATACCAGATCACAAAAGATCAAATTAATAGTTCCTCGTGACTAAGTACAAATTCACGACCTAGATGGAAATGAACAACCCATCATGAAAGGTTGAGGTGTAAAGCTCAGATTGACTTGTCTTGACCAAGGGATTACACTAGTGCATTATGATGCGCTGAAAAGGACCTACAGAAGGATAAATTATTCGGTACTGAATATACAAGAATTAGACCTCAGTGGTTCGTTATTTTTTAATCTTCGTTCCTTAAATAGGATCAAGTGAAATTAATAACTATTGCTTTGACTTATGATGGGAAGAGAATCAATGTGATTCGATACCTTGTATCTTGGGCAATATTATTAGTTACATGACGATTGCTAAGATTTAATATGGAGAATCGCATGCAAGTGCATCTTGCTTGATTTGTCCCCTTGGTGGGCTCAGAATCTTTATCATACCAAATCTTGCAAGTGGAAATTTATTTCCGGTATGGATAATAATGTTGAGTTGTCTTTACTCCAAG
This sequence comes from Stenogyne calaminthoides, assembly GCA_037126765.1. NCBI lineage: Eukaryota > Viridiplantae > Streptophyta > Magnoliopsida > Lamiales > Lamiaceae > Stenogyne > Stenogyne calaminthoides. The sequence continues at coordinate 23,124,005 of JBBCBC010000012.1, forward strand.
GACAAAGATGTTAATTAATATAAAATCTGTTCAGTGGCTTAATTAATTAATGGACTAAGATAATCTTAAACGCGGGAAATAATAACCGAGAGCCATATTATTGTGAAGTCGTAATGTGGGTTAAGATGGATAGTTCAATATTAATTTTATAGTGGAGTAAATTAATATTAATGAGCTTGAATAATATTTTGGCTAAATATTAAAGCTTCATAGCCCATTGAAGGTCCAATCGTAATTCTCCTAAAGGCCCCTCAAATAGCCTAAACTAAAGTCCAATTAATGAAAAGGAGAAGAAAATATTTTGGCCTATTTTTCCTCTATTATTTTCGAAAAAATTGGGTAGGAAGAGAGAAAAGATTTTCTTGATTTTCTTGGAAAGATTTTATTGAATATGTATTCTTTGAATACAAGTTTATCCCATAAATTCAAGAAAAGTCAAAGATCTTATTTCTTTTCCATTTGTGTTTCATATAATAAATCGGGATTAATCAACATCAAAGATGTAATATTTGAACAAAATAATCATGCCCTGGATAAGTTACTTTTTGTTCGCCAACCGATCGAAAATATATAACAAACGATCCGCTTACTCGGTCGGAAAGAAGGAATCGGATAAATTTCATCGAGAAGGCCATTTTATTCATGGAAATACTTCCTGAAGGGTCGAGTGCTTTCGACACTAAATATCCCAAGACCCAAATATCCCGAGGGCTCAAGTGTGCTCGAGGAGGACAATCTTCCAAAGATAAAACCCACATGATTAAAGAGGCGAACAAAACATCCAACCGAACAAGAGATTAATTTGGACGATCAAAAGAGCATCCTCATGCACAAAGCTAGTACGAAGATCAATCTAGAAGAAAAACATGGCAACACCACCGGGGTTCTTGCATGATCTAAAGACTCCATTTCATGCTATACCAACCCAATTCTTAGGAGTGCTATAAAGGGAAGAAAAAAAAGAAGAAGGGTTTGAAAAAATAGCCTACAAAAATCCCCAGAGGAGAGGAACTAAAAAATTCGAGTGATCATCCACATATACAAAAACCTAGCACTCATTTTGCTAATGAGAAAAAATTATCTTTATCCCCAAGTGATTCATCTTCATAAGATGTATCAAGAACTTTATCCGTGAAGCTCATAATACAATATCCTTCCTTGGTATGCCCCCCAGTAGTATTTTTCTTGAACCGGGTCAACAAATTCATCTTATTTACTTTTATTTTACATGTTTTGTTTGCGAGTTGTTACCAAATTAGCCACATAATATTCATCAACTAAAAACGACTTCGCGACAATTGGCACTAGAAGGAGGGTATATATAAAAAAAAAAACCAACCCATACACGAACCCCTAGTTAGCGAGGCGGAAAAAAAAATAAAATGCCTCAATCTAGGAACACACAAACGGAGAGGTCGGAACAAAAGCCGACCATATATGACCGTGAAAGAGGCCCAACGTCGACCTCATAAAGATCGGCGCGAAAGGAGACTATCAATCTTGAGGATATAGCCAATGATCCGTGGCGGCCCCACAAAAAAAGCATCACTTTCTTGTTGCGAAGCACCGAAGAGAGGGCCGAAAAAGAATTGGCAAAGTTAGATGCTCAAAAGCATGAAGAGCAACACTTTCGATACACCCGCAATGAGCAAGTTAAAAAGAAAAATCGTGAAAGGGCGAAGAAAAAGCCGATGATACGCCGGATGACGAAATGTATTTCAAGGGTTAGACCATTTTGGACGTTTGAGGCTCTCCGCCAAAGACCGAATCGGCAATAATAGGCGACAGATCGGAAAAGGACATCCAATAGAGATGCCCGCACATTATAAGCATCCGTGATTCGGCGGAAACAAAGTTGTCTATCCATCACCGATTGGGTAGTCAATTAGAGGGGGACCGCCTTCACGATGATCCAATTCATGAAAAAATTAATCTAAGTCTATCAATCCCACAAAATTTGCGGAAATGCAAAAAGCCATCGAGGGAATACAGTACCTGCCACTTTTTAAATTAGCACCATACCACCGCCGCCATTATCACCAAATCATGAAAAAGACCCGACCGCCAATTCCCATTTTCGATGTTGAGTCGGATCCTCATGTCCATCTCAAAGAAATATTTAGACTTTATGATCGCGATGGGGCTCAATCTCCTCGATCATTCCCCATGACTTTGGGTGATCGGGCACATAGGTGGTTTACTACTTTTACCCATTCCCATCACATCTTTTCGCACAAATGGGGCGGCAATTTTGTCCCACTTTTCATCCATGTGTGCTATTCAAAACAAAGGTCATGACTTTTCCCAACTAAAAGGTGAGTCGTCGAGCGTACATACATAGAAAGATTTGATAAATGTTTGTATGATGGATCCCCGTTGAAGAGGATCTTAAGATCCTCGCGGTGGTCGGAGGCGACTTCATCTGGAACATGTGGAAGGCCATGCATCAAGATTGGCGAACTCATACTCGATTTCGAGAGCGGCGGCTAAAAATCATAGCCATGCAAGATTTGCTCGCGCAATCACAATTGAGACGAACCTATCGCTAGGAAAGTTTTCGAAAGAAAACTAATTTAATGAAGAAGTCTGAGACCCCCGTCAAACCTTTTGAAGAAAGAATATGAAACGCCCTTTCTCTTGGGCGTTTTAAAACTATCTTTAACCAAATTAAAGATCGGGACACGTTAGACAAAAGCCAAGAAGAATTGTAATGGATAAGCGTCGACTTAACGCTTCCAAATCTTTGTAATTATCACGCAGTACATCGGGCTGTCTATGAAAATTGCCGCGATTTACTCCCAACTTTGAAGCTATATGAAGAAAATCGCCTTTCCCGGTTCTTAAAAAAGCTCATGATGGATTCGCAAAAGCAAAAAAACGGAAGATCGAAGGGAAAGCGAAAGGCCAACAAACATCCGCGGTGATCCCAAGAATCACGTAAGAGATCCAAACGCGTCCAAAAGAGGGCCTCCCTACTGGGAAGAGGTCGAGAAAGCCAAGAAATCCACATGATACGCCCCGAATATGGTCCCGCAAATGTTACCCGCACCAACGTTATCTAACAGACGAAAAAAAGATGGAGATCGTGCCATGCAAGACATCCATCGGTGAAGGTGGGCTCATCTAGTTCCCCACCTACACACCAAATCATTTTTTTCAGAGGATCGATCTCGGCGGAATTATAACTCCCCACAACGCGACTCCTTAACCATCGATTACTTTCGTCTCCTTGGGTTGAAGGTACATCGCCTGTTGATCTTTGAGCTTATCTGGAACATTTTGTTCGTCAATACCCTTCGCCGATGGAAAAACAAGTTGGGGATTTGAGCGGTTATATTGAACCATGTAATCATACTATAATGGGTTTTGGGGAATCAGAATCCCGACCCTATGGCATGATTAGGTTAGGAGTCGAGCTAGAATCAACTTTGAATTCGGACATTCGACGAACTAGGATGTTAGATTTTGTAATCGTCGATGTTCAGTCTACTTATAACGGGTTTCTAGGTCGCCCGTTTATTCAGGAATTCAAAGCGGCATGTTCTACGTATTACTATTGTGTTAAATTTCCGGCCACAAGATGGAACAGGGAAGTGTAAAAGGAGATCAAAAAAAGCTTCGAGATTGTTTGCTTTGTCATGTGTACGGAAAAAAAAAAATATTGTTAACATGATGGAACAAATGGGGAGATTAATTGAGTCAAGCCAGAGCAAAAACCCGCCTAAACATTTTCCGAAAACCTTTTTCTCGAGCGCGAATCAATCTGAACCTGAGATTCCGGATTGGCAACTAGTTCCCCAGATCTCCTAGATCAAATGAATATCGATCTGCCGAACGAGCAAACGGACCTAGAGCCTCGCATAGGTTTTGAACCCATGGAGGTGATGGCGACTCACCGGGTCCATCCTAGATCCTCGATGGAAGCAAAAAAAAGCGAGCAACCCTGTTGAGCAAGCCCGGGCCAATCCCAAGATGTCGACCCGAAACGGACCGAAGAGTGTTAGTTGGCTCGAAAATACTGAACCAATCCGAATAATGATTGCTTACCTTCAAGCAAACTTAGATGTGTTCGCATGGTCACACGAGGACATGGTTGGAATAGATCCAGCATGATGCCTCGCCACTCCCTCAACCTTGATCCAATACAAGCTCCATTGTCCAAAAACGCAGAAAAGTTTAGTCCGTAAAAAATATGCGGCGATGAATAATGAAATCAAAAAGCTGCTTGACAACAAACTGATCCGAGAGGTAAAATGCCCAAGATGGCTTGCGAACCCTGTGCTCGTTCGCAAATCCAATGGATCTTGGAGACTGTGTATTGATTTCACTGATTTGAATAAGGCATGTCCAAAAGATAATTTTCCGATCCGCATATTGATTATTTGGTTGATAATCTGGCCTCATGACTTTCATGGATGCATTTGTTGGTTATCACCAAATACCCATGCATCCTGACGATCAAAAGGATACGGCATTCTGCAGTGAAAAGAATATGTACTGCTGGCAACGCATGCCTTTCGGACTAAAGAATGCCGGAGCAACATATCAACGTTTGGTGAACAAGATGTTCGACGAATACATCGGCCGGACAATTGAAGTATACATTGATGATATTGTGGTAAAGAGCGAACAAAAGGAAGACCACATCATCCACCTCACACAAACGTTCGATATACTCGGAAATACAATATGAAGTTAAATCCCAAGAAATGTAGCTTTGGGGTTCACTCTTCCTCGGACATATGGTTAGTCAATCTGGGATTGAAGCGAACCCACAAAGATTCAAGCCATGCTTTCGATATCAAGCCCCCGAAATTTGAAAGAGGTCCAAAAGTTAACCGGACGGTTAGCCTCCGTGAGGATTTATATCATTTAATCGGGGACAAATGTAAACCTTTCTTTGATACATTAAAGAAGGGAAATTTGATGGACCGAGCATTGCCAAAATGCATTTGAATCATTGAAGCGAAGACCTTTACGAGATACTCAACCAATCGTCTAAGCCTATCCCAAAGAACAACTCTATCTCTATCTTCTTCAAAACATGCTGTCGATCTTTGTGGTTCATGAGGCGAAGGACCACAATGTTAGCCATGCTAAAAAACTCCGGTATCCTCCATTTGGAAAAATTAGCATACGCTCGTAATGAGTGTCGCTTACGACCATATTTTTTTTCGACCACTTTCGGTTGAGGTATTGACCGCATTTCCATTCTAATCCTCCACCTACCGGATACTTCGGAGTTGCTCAAATGGGCGGTGGAGTTAGGATAATTCGGCATTACGTTAAGCTCCACGAACAAAGAACATTGGCGATTTCATGGTTGAATTGACATATCCACAAATTCCTAAAAATTGTCGATCAACCATTTTGTGTTAATGTATGTTGATGGTTCATCAACAAGTTCAAGAGAAGCAGCGTGTTCTCAAATGAAACAAACATTTACAACGACCATCCGATTTGATTTCCCGTACAAATAATGAAAAATTTGAATATGAAGCATTGATCAGGGACTCACTGGCATGCAATGACAATGGGAATCAAGAGGCTGATGATCTATAGCGATTCCCGGATAATTGTTTATCAAGTAACAAAGTTTCAAAATTTTTGCTCGAACATTTTGAACAAGTTTTTATCGAACGATTACCCGCGATTGGGTAATTCTTTTTTGACGCTTTTAAACAACTAAAAAGGAGTGAGCGAACACAACAGTATTGTTTCGCTAAACCTTTCGCATTATGATCGCTAAATAACAAAGAAACTTGGATGACTCGATAATGAGTTACTTACAAAAGGACTTCTCCTGAAAATAGGGCACAAGCTTTCAAACTCGCTTTCGATATACTATTATAGACGAGCATTTGTACAAAAGAAGCTTTTTCCACTATCTGCAAAGGACATGTACTTGTTAAATCCATGATGGAGTATTAATCATCTTGGGGCTTCTGCACATAAAATAATCGATTATTATTAGCCAACCTTTAAAGGATTAAAATATGCTCGTGTCATCGATTATGTACATGCTCCGCTTTATTCATAGCCCATTGGTGTCGGTTTATAGCCCATGGCCTTTTTGCTAAATGGGGATCGATTTGATCGGCCCATTTCTCTTAATCGGGAGTTAGATATCTTTTGGTGGCGTTGATTATTATACTAAATGGGCGGTTATTTTGTCAAGATCACCGAACAAAGGATGTGGAACTTTGTTTGGAAAAGTATCATCTGTCGATTTGGGCTTCCCCAATCATTGGTCAACGATAACGGCAAACAATTCGATGGAAGTGAATTTTGTTTTCAAAAAAAAAACTACTCAACTCCATATTATCCCCAATCAAATGGTCAAGTTGAAGCCGTTAATAAAATTATCAAGCATACCCTCAAACTAGACTCGATAATTCCAAGGGGAGGATGAAAATTGCTCAATATTATGGGCTTATCGAACAACTTTAACATCAACTGCGGAGAGACCCCGTTGCTTTAGCATTTGGTCGCGGAAGTTTTTATACCCGCAGTAAATCAAGATTCCAATTCATCGAACAATGACTTTCTTTGAGAGCATATTAATGACCGGTAGCTCGCTCCCAATTCGAGACATGTTGGAAGAAAGAAGGACCGATTTTCAAGAATGTTATGTATAAAAAGAGATCGAAAAAAGTTTTATAATTCCAAAGTCCTAACGCCTTGAGTTCAATGTGGGCGACCGATCAATGGGGGTACCAAGTGATGTGTTTCAAAGGTCCTTTCAGAGTCACGAACGTTTGCTAAATTTATGACTTGGAGGACCCGAATGGAGTCCCATTGTCTTACTTCGTGGAACAGCGTCAAATTTGAAAAAATACTATCAATAAAAGGCGAGCATAGTATCGGCCGAACAAAGTTAAAAAATAAATTCTAAAAGCGAGCATATTGTTGGCCGAACACAATGTTCTCATCTATAAATGAAACGAATACAAAAGGGCGAATATAATCATATTCGTAAACGAGTAGGGCGACCATAAAAGAAGAGTATATCATTTTCGATGCATATCTTCAAGATCTTTGGACAAAGACTATCGTTAGATTTTGTCAAAAACGGGTTGTCGTGAAAGATACATATCGGAACGAGTTGACAAGTGGTGGCAGCCCATGCGAGGATGAGTTAATTTTTGAGCAAGAGTTGATGTCAAAAGGAACAAAAATAAGAGAGCTAGCACCAACATCATATATGACTTGGGATAGTTCTATAAAAAGGGGCATCCGATAAATGATATGAAGAAGAAAAAAGGAAAAATCTGCGATTCTCAAAAGGAAGTTTGGTTTAGTATGCCCCCAGACGTAGAAAAATTCGGTTCTCGATTCAAAGAATCATTCATTTGAATCAAATTCTTTTACCCCGATGACTTTGCGAGCATTCTGAAGCTACTCAAGATGCTCGGCAGAGTCATGGTTGCCACTCCGTTACTCATCCAAAGATTATGAGTCCCCCCATGATCCCCAAAATCTCCTCCGGATTAGGGATGACATAGTGGCGCTCAAAAACAAGATAAATGCTTGATGCTCGTGCATCTAATGGAGGGGACATGGTGCGAAAGTGAAAGTTTTGTTATTTTAGGCGAAAAATCTTACCACATGCTCATGCCCACAGAAGATAACTACAACTTGTCCAGAGGGACAAAAGTTTATCTTCTTTTACAAAAAAGAAAGAAGGGTAGAGAGAGGATGATGTGCCACATACTTGTCAACATCAATTCTCATGACACAAGGCGAGGCATTTAAATTCAAAACCCTAGTCCGATGACAATAAGTTGTGTAATAGATAGTCTTCGATATGAAGGATGTAATAGAATACAGAGTGTTGCAAAAAGAAAAAAGAAAGATATATGTACTTTTGTTCGCTAAGATTTTCTAGTTTTATTTTGAGGTCGTATTATTCTATGTTCACCGACGAAAAGAGTTCAGACTCTGATTCCCGACAAAAAAAAAGTGAGTAATGGGTGATGATAAGACGACTAGTACTTACAGATGAAGACTGTGGGTGAAAAAGGGGTCGCAATAAATAAGACTTAAGATTTAAGTGATCGCTAAGACGATCGCGCGGAAAGGGGGGTTCATAAAGTAACCCATCTGGTCGTTAAGACGATCAACCGATTGGCACGTCAATAAGACAATCAAAAACGAAAAGAAGTCGAGCGGATAAAAACCCAATGTTCAATTCATTCAAAAAAAAGGGCAAAAAGCGAAAAACAATAAAAGCGAACGCAAAAGCAACAAAAAAGAAACATCAAGCAACACAAGTAGCAACATTCATCCTCAACAAACAAAAGTTAGAAAACAGTTGGATGTAATCCATTCGTCCAAATTGTAAATATGTTCGAACAAAAGACAAGAAATCAAGTGTTAAAAAGTTCGAACAAAAGAGTGAAGAAGACCAAAAATTACATAACGCATGTTCGACAAAGAAAAAAATAAACATCAAGGAACAAAGTCAAAATTGGGGTAAACGGAGAGAAACATCGAACGAATTGTGCTCAAATTGCAACAACAACTCCTTCGGTATGGTCAGTTACCAAACGCTCGTCAGCTGGTGCATTCTGCTCAGGAGGTCCCCTTTGCTCGTCCCGCACTGGTCGGGCTCCTGTGCAAAGATTTTGGCCAACAACCTCAGCAATATTCATGTCTGAGCCCTCTTCCTCATCTAGAATCGGATCATCAACTTTGATCCCTTCAGGAAGAACGGAGAAATCGCACAGATCATTTAAATCTGACATTGGAAGGTTGCGATCCGGAGGGTTATCAATCGTATCTTGAAAAATTGGATATGAGAGGAGAAATTTGTTATTTGTTGAGTATCTGGCGAAACAGATCGAATTCAAACGAAAAGCGCAAATATCTGCGAAAGTTTGTCGACATACTCATCATCGTGCAAGTTTTGAGACCTAAAAGTATTAGTCTCCTCGGCAAATGATGAGTTGGCGAAAAGTCCCTCTCACTTTCCATTTTTTCAACACCATTTCGGAGTTCTGGCTCAACATTCATTTCTTCCCCGAGCTCTTCAGATATTGATCACCTCCTCCCGAAGATTCATTCCTCTCTTTGTTTGGACGAGCATCTTCTTGAGCCAAAGAATTCTCCCAAATCCATGGGCATCCTCCTCGAGTCCCGATGGGCGCCAACAGGTGCCAAAACAGATTGTTCTGGGCCAATCTCGGTTCATCCTTCAAATTCGACCACCTTATCTTCAAAGTTCCTAATCAAAGCCAAATAATTGGCTTGAGGTTAGCGTGATTGAGCATAAGCTTTCAAGAGCGAATAGATCGGCCCTCCCGATATTTTCCAAGGGGTGGGGACCCGTAGTGGACTCCTCCATCAAGTCCACGCCGAATGCAGTCTAGCAAGCTTTTCTAACATGCCCTAACGCCGAACTTTAAGTAACACTCGGAAGCAAAAGTAATTCTTCAGTTGGGCATTACATTCAACCCACAATATATATATTCGACCAAGTGAATATAGAGATATCGACCAAAACTAAAGCAAAGAACAAGAGCGAAAGCAAAATGTACCGCCCCGAAATGGATCCATCCCAAGAATGATTTATCTTCGTGAGACCGAGCTCGTGATCTAACGGAGTCCATGATCGGGTCCAAACCGGAGGTGGAGAAGATGCCAACTTCCATTTCAACAATCAAAATGGGACCGACAATTCAAACGGGATCGCTCGCCTCGAGTTTACTCGTTCGCCCCTGCTCGCTCGGTTGCCCCTCGTCACGATCTCCACCCTTGGTCTTTTCGATGGTGGAGCTTTGTTCGCCAACCCCATGTTCAAATTAATGGGAGCCCTTTGTGCTCGACTTGATTCTCCAGACCTGGATGAGGGTCGTTTAGCCTGCTTCGCCTCCACCTCTGCTTTGAGAGCTCTCTTCGGCTGAATCCGAAACCCCTCGTGGCCTTTTTTCTCCAAGCCATCTCGGTGTGTTTCGATGTATTCACAAAGAATGGTCCGCAATGGGAAAAGTCAGAATAAAATGATTCAATGAGAACCAAAGGATAACAAAACAACAAAAAAGGCACAAGACATACAAAAACAAAAGACAATCCTTACCAAAGAGGATTTAAAAGCAACAAGATGATGAGGAGGCACGAACAAACCTCCTTTCTTTCTCATTGATTCGGAGTTATCACAGACGCTCCTAACGAGATTCCAGATCAATTTGTCAAAAGGCTTTAAATAGCCGCTTTGTCTCGCTTGTCCGCTGCAATAGAATCCCAAATAAAAAAGTGAGTTAAAAATCGGTTCAAATTGAAGAATGAAAGATACAAAATCACTTACTTGGTACACTCCAAGTCGATGGGGTCTCTACGAGCATTTGGTTCGCATCACCGGGCTTTTCCAATCGCCCTACGAACCGAATTTTTCCTTCCAATCACTAATTTTGTTCGCACATCTTCGATGATTTTGCACTTAGCATTGGCTTGCATAAACAACCATCCGTGTTCACCCCTGGACGAGTCAAGTGCACCAATCGAGCAAGTTCAAATTTCCCCAAGGATAATATCTTGGTTTCATTTTACCGAACAAAGTCAAGAAACTCATAATCATATGCCATCCATTCGGTTTGAAATTTGAGTAATGGTAATGTTTCATTCAACAAGCAAATGGGTGATAGCCGGGATGAAGAGGAAATCGGAGGCCGGCTTCCATGGTGTCCAAATTCATCTGCGACACAACCTTCAGGAGGTTGATCACCCGCTCATCGGGACCCGGTGCCCCTTAAAAAAACATCCTTGGGGTTTCATAAATTTTATGCAAAATTGAAGCATATCTTCATCAATTATGCTCGCTATTTTGCTCATTGGGTACTCGTTCTCTACCCTATTCCTATGAGGTTGCTTTCAGGATCGAAACTATAACGAGCATTATAATCGCTATATGTTGACTATGAGGGACACCAATAGGTATATCAAGTTCAAAGCTTTGCTCACCATCTACTCTATGTTCGATCCGGTTAAATTTACAAATTTTTCCCCCTCACAACATTGTCATTTTCTATCTACATTAACATTATCAAGCCCTTCTAGACCTAATCTGAATTTGGGGCGAAGAATCATAATCAAATCGCCCGACGGATCATTACGGGCCAAGTCCCTATCCGACTCGTTAGGGCTTCATTGAATCGGAGGAAAACTCAAATGGTTGCCGAAATTCCAACGAAATCCCGACGAGACATTTGTCTCGGCGACGATTTACATTACTACGGGGATTCTAATTAGGATGGTCGGATTGAATGTATGGAGTTCGAAAGAGGCCATAATTACAAAATAGAAGAAGAATGCAAATGTTACCCTTTGAGGCCCTCACCTTAAACTTTCGAACGTAGAGACAATTAAAAAACAGAGGAGGAAAAGAGAGAAAGGATTAAAAGTGGAGAAATATGATTTATATAAACGTCCGATCATGAATTCAAAATACAAATTGTGAATACGGTTGATACCAAATATGGCCCAATCAGAGTTTAATAAATTTGGCCCCATGTAGAAAAACGGTTTAATCTTACCGGGGTATTGTTGTGTTCGATATAATAAATCATTAATCGAACATCAAAGAGCGATGTATAATATTCAACAAAATAATCATGCCCGTGGATAAGTTACTTTTTGTTCGCCAACCGATCAAACTGCTCGACCGGCCTACCGAACAAACGATCCGCTACTCGTGTCGAAAAAGAAGGAATCGAGGAGCTAAATCGAGAAGGCTATAAAAGCGAATCGAGGATTCAGCGCCAAAATACTCGGAAATCTCGGGGGTCGAGTGCTCGACACTCAAATATCCCGAAGACCCAAATATCCCGAGGGCTCAAGAGGCTCGAGGAGGACAATCTTCCAAAGATAAAACCGACATGATTAAAGAGGCGAACAAAACATCCAACCTAACAAGAGATTAATTTGGACGATCAAAAGAGCATCCCATGCATAAAGCTAGCACGAAGATCAATCTAGAAGACGAAAACATGGCAACACCACCATGTTCTTGCATGATCTAAAGACTCCAAATTATGCTATACCAACCCAAATTTCATGCTTACTGAGTGCTATAAAGGGAAGAAAAAAAAGAAGATAAGGGTTCGTAAAAAATAGCCTACAAAAATCCCCGAGAGAGGAGAGGAACTAAAAAATTCGAGTGATCATCCACATATACAAAAACCCTAGCACTCATTTTGCTAACAGAAAAAATTATCTTTATCTGCATCGATTCATCTTCATAAGATGTATCAAGAATCTCGCGTGAAGCTCATAATACAATATCCCGCTTGGTATGCCCCGGAGTAGTCATTTCTTGACGAACCCGGGTCAACAAATTCATCTTATTTACCGTTTATTTTACACGTATATGTTTTGTTTGCGAGTTGTTACCAAATTAGCCACATAATATTCATCAACTAAAACGACTCGCGACACTTTCCTAACTAGTTGATATTTTCGAAAATATCTATAATATAAGGAGGTGGGATTTTTGTGGAATATTTATTATGGAGAAAAGAATATATTGGATATATTCAAGATTTCTTGGAGATCAAGAAAAAGATTTTCCCATCTTATTCCTAGGGCAAATTTCGACCACCTCATGTATTATAAATAGGGGATGAGTTTTTCATCCCCAAGTGAAATTTCATGTGTTGGAAAAATTAGAAATCCGCAAAGGTGGTGGCCAAATATTTTATATTCTCCTTTAAGATTAAAATCGTTCGTTGATAATCTTCCCACCGGATTACGTTCGTGGACGTGGGACATATTTGAGAAGGTACTTTGGGTTGATCCATCGTCTCAGCGGTTGTCTCTACGAGAGGTTAGTATTTACGTAATTCCTAGATTCTGCATGCTTAGGTTTTACGTGAAATACATGTATGCATGATGTTTATTTGCTTATTAATTATTATGGTGAATTAGTTTAGGATTAATTCATGTTAGTAATTAATTGATTAATTTAAATATGTATTTAAATTCAACTCGAATAGATCCGGGCAACCCTTTTTTTCCCAACACTCCTGGCTTTGAAAAAGGCAACCAGGTGTATCGTTTAAGAAAAGTTCTTTATGGCCTGAAACAAGCTCCTCGAGCTTGGTATGATACATTATCTCAGTTCTTGATAGACAGTGGATTCACTAAAGAAGTCATAGACAGAACCTTATTCAGAATAGAAGATGGTGAAGATATTCTGATGGTTCAGATCTATGTGGATGATATCATCTTCAGATCTCCCAACAAAAGCTTATGTGATAGATTCAGCAAATTGATGCAAGGGAAGTTCGAGATGTCCATGATGGGTCAGATGAATTACTTTCTGGGTCTTCAAGTTAAGCAAAGTACAGAAGGGATATTCATTTGTCAGGCAAAGTATACTAGGAATCTGTTGGTTATGTTTGGAATTCAGAACAGTAAGGATGCCAAAATTCCTATGATGACTTGATTCAAGATGGATCCAGATGAGAATGGTCAGAAAACCAATCAGAAAGAATATAGGTCTCTCATTGGATCTTTACTATACCTGACTGCCAGCAAACCAGAAATAACTTTTGCAGTAGGTGTATGTGCCAGATTTCAGGCAAATCCAATGCAAAGCCACCTTGAAGCAGCTAAGCGGATTCTTAAGTATCTAAAGAGGACAGTAAACCTTGGTTTATTCTACCCATCAGATGATAATCTAGAGCTTAGTGGGTATTCTGATTTTGATTATGGAGGTTACAGAATATACAGAAAGTCAACCTCATGTACATGTTAGTTCTTAGGAAGTAAATTGATCTCTTGGTTCTCAAAGAAGCAGACATTTGTTGCCACATCTACTACTAAAGCGGAATATATGGCTGCAGGAAGCTGTTGTTCCCAACTGCTCTGGCTTAGTCAGCAGCTGAGGGATTATAACATTGTAGCTACGAATGTGCCTATATTCTGTGACAATAATAGTGTTATTGCAATTACTCAGAATCTTGTTCTACACACAAGATGCAAGCATGTGGATGTCAAACATCACTTTATAAGAGATCATGTGGAAAAGAAAAATATCAGAATGGAAAAGATCCATACTGATAAGCAAAAGCTGATATCTTAACCAAGTCACGAGCTGAAGTCAGATTCAGAGAACTCTATAATGAACTAGGACTTCTGGACCTAGGAGAGAGTGCACCAGAAATCTTTGGTGGACTGGTCTCCAGGACCAGTTGGTTAAGAGATTGACCAGATAAGGAGGATCAGTTGAGAAATGGAACCTCAACTGATCAGAAAGGATCAATCAGGGACTAATCAGAAAAGGGATATCAGTTGAAGGGGGAACTTCAACTGATCAGACTGAATTAGAAGGAAACTGACCAGAAAAGTGGGACATTGTTGGGAAAATTATAAGGACTAGCCTACCATCAGTAAGGTCAACAGTAATCAGGCAAACTAGATCAGAACCAAGTGGTAACTGATTGATTACAATGTCAGCCAGTCAGATACGTTTTCTGATTTCTCTTTACTTATGCATATTCTAATCTATGCTAGCGATTACTGTTCTCATTACTTGATGACATCATGACTGCAAACATTAAATGCGGACGTGGGATTTTTGTGTTAAATGCATTTATTGCGAACTTTTAAGTCCAAAAGTCTGTCGTTTTAAATCTTTGACCGCACGATAATATTACTTTTTAACCACTTGATCTTAACTGTCCGATTAAACCAAGGGCACTCAAGTGTCTTCAAAATTTTCGTGCAACCTTTCCCTCCCACCTATTTTTTTTTAAACCCTAAAATTTCAATTTTTCTAAAACCTTTCGCATTTCTACTACAAAGAAAACGCAACCAATTCTCAGAAAAACCTCTTAATCTTCAAACTCAATCATACATCGTTTTTCTCATAATTTGCGTACTTTGTGTGTGATGTATCATGTCTATTATATAATAGGGTTACAAATTATATTTGAATATGGTATTTTATGCATCTATTCACATCATGTCCATGATAAATCTATGTATTCTCTGAACAAATGCGTATTTTGAAATTTTACTTGTGCAATATTCCACATACTGTCTGAAGCACTTTGCACGTTATCCGCACTTCATAGGGTTTGAAAAACCTAACTTACACTGTATATTTATATATGTTTTTCATAAATGACAACTTCTATAGTGTCTTCGGAAAGTTGTGATTATACTTCCATGATTAAAAACGTGATCGATGAGAAGTATGTCATATTCCACACCACAAATGACCCAGAATCGAAGGAAATATTGGAATGTCTTAGAGCATGTGGGTTAGAACAATTCTGTTTTTGGCATTTGAGTAGTGTTTGCATTATCGAGTCTCTGGAGTTTTTGAGGAAGTTGAAGGAGACCGACAACATTGAACTATATTCGTTCGTCAGCGGGAACATAATTGATGTAAGCAACGATGACCTTGGAAGAATCTTTGGGCTTCCAACGGGAAGGAACTACCCCGATGAGTACACAGTAGGGATGTCGGATAAAGAATACTTGCAGAAGGTGTTGTTATGACCAGGGAACATCACCAACATCACAAATGTTAAGGTTCCATATTTAAAAAGAAAGTATCGATTACTTTTTGAAATCGTTTCAAAAGTAATTCTGGGTATTGCCTTCAGCCCCGATGCTCTTACCCAGCAAAAACAGCATGTGATGACCGCGATCATAGAGAAGACTCCAGACATGAATTGGATGGGGTTATTCAAACATCGGCTGCTGCAGGAAACTACAAAGTTTGTCGTGAATGAGAAAAATCAGGTGGTGCTGACCAAGAACATCTGCAACATTCACAAGGTCTCTATGATCCTTGCTGACAAAATCCCAAACTATCCTTGGTCAGAGATTGGGCGAAAGCCATATCTGGAGAAGTTCAAAGCCTTGTTGCATAAGGATGAAGAACTGTCTGGGCAACGTGGTGATGATCCAGCCCCATATGTGCCGAAAACCAAACTGGCCTCATCAATTCAGTCAGAAGCACGAGGTCAACCCAAGACGAGGACTCTTAAAAGAAAACAAGTAGCGAGCAAACCAGCGCGAACATCTGAAATTGTGGGTGAGAAGCGTCAGAGGAAGCTCACCACAATATTGTCAAAGAAGGTTGGAATGCCTTCTGGGGGTCTTCGGGACAAGGACAGTGACATTGAGATTCTGGAATCTGGTGGGGATCAGCAGATTGAACTGGCTGGTGAGGAGACCGCTGTGAGTTCTGAACACACGGTCAGTACGGGTCGAGAACTGATAGTAATGGAGGAATCTGGTCAGATGGAAGTTGGTGGAGCTGTAGGAGAAAATCTTGAAGAGGCTCAGGACGAGTCTAAACCATCTGACTCGGCACATCTGAGCTCACTCTTTAAAAGTCATGAACCCACTCACTTTCCCAGGTCACCTACCCCTCTATCATCTCAACCTAATACACCCTTACCATCACCTCCCAGACAACCCCCTACCCAAATCCAACCTGCTCAACCTGAGCTTGCCCAACCACCTCAACCTGAACCATTCAGAGAAGCCACCCCAGATATCCAAACAGCCAGGCAAAAGGCCTTATTTGTTTCTGTTGCTCACAACCCTTTTAACACCAGAAAAGTCTTTGAATCACCTGAGCCAGAAAAATCAGTCGTCAGATTTTTGAAGCAAAGGGTGAACAATTATCTGAACACTCACTATCCTGATCTGGTTGATCATCCAGGTGTTCGTCAACAAGTTGCTGATATTCTCTTCTGGAAGGATATCAGACTGCAAAAT
Organism: Stenogyne calaminthoides; assembly: GCA_037126765.1. Taxonomy (NCBI): domain Eukaryota; kingdom Viridiplantae; phylum Streptophyta; class Magnoliopsida; order Lamiales; family Lamiaceae; genus Stenogyne; species Stenogyne calaminthoides. Next base: position 23,140,742 of record JBBCBC010000012.1, read on the forward strand.
ATTGAAGATTTTTTGATGGTGCTGGAGGCGATGGGGAATGAAGAATTTTTGGATATGGAGCTCAGAATGAAACATCTGGCCATAGTAACCAGTGCTGCTTACCTAGCAACTGATGATGATGTTGCCTGGCTGGTGAACAAGAAAATGGGATTTTCTGAATTTGCTGAGGAGTCTGAGTATGATGCCGATGAATCAGCTGAGGGTGAACCGGATGAGACCCTAGTTGATGAGGCGCAAACATCCTCACCAGTGGTAGTGATTCCGCCTAAGACCCTATACCATGTTTCGAAGACTATTCTGGATGGGGTTAAGGCATCAGTGGAAGCTCAATTCAACAATCTAGCCAACACTCTATTGAGTCAGATGGAGGAGAGAACTCAAAAGCTTGTTGAATCTGAGAGGAATCAGACTGCCGCGAAACTGGTGGAGATGCATTCTGAAGTTTCTACAACAGAAATTAAAAGGGTGGAGCTGTTGTTAGCGAAAATTGGCTTGGAAGTCTCCATGTTGTCTGATGTCAGAATTCTCTTCAAGGAGGCATATAAATCTCTGATGCAAGCTGATTTCAGCTTTGAGGCTGCCTTAAAAAGTTTGAAACTTATGTTTCCATCGAAAAGAAGGCCTTGGAAGATGTCATGTCCAAGATGCTTGGTCCGACTCCATCTGCCTCAAATGTTCAAATACAATCTTTGGAGGTCGACGAGCTGGAGACAGAAATGCTCTATCAGTTTGCTAATCTGGAAAAGACTATCCAAAAGCTTCTTGATGTAACCAAAAAGGGGGAAGGTCAGTCATCAGAAAAACATGATGCCCCAGAAAAACATGATGCCCCATCTGCTCAACTGACTATCATATTTGCATCAAGACACGGTGAAATCATTGAAGTCCAAGATTTGAATTGGCCGAAATGTTCACAATCGTTGAAGAACACACTAAATAACTGGACATTCAAGACAAGGCAATTTCTGATCAGAAAGCTGAATTGGTTGATCTGACTGCGAGAGTGGACAAAATTGAGGATTTTTCATCAACCATTCAGAAAAGGTTGCAGATAGAAGAAGAGGCAAGAAGTCTTGAACTGGCCAAGAAACTTGAAGAAGAAGAAGCAAAAATGAAGCGGCGAAAGTCAACTAAAAGGAAAAAAAAACGCCCCCCGTACTCGAGCAAAAATAAGGTTACAAGATCGAACATCTCTTATCAAATGAAAGGATCGAGAACAAGAAGACCGGATCAAACGAAGAAGGATCATGGATGAAATGACCCGGAGGAAGAAGCTTGAAAGAAGCTTCGATCGAGCTTTTAGGAAAAACAAAAGAAGAAGGTTGTTCTTGATGAAGATGAGACTTGGGTAGAAAACGCCTACCTACGAAAAAGGTCAATGAAATTCGATATCTTTAAGACCTTCATGATCCCCGGAGAATTATCAAAACCAGATTTGGTTATCACGATGTTTTCATGATTCAAATAGTTCCGGAAGAACAAGATGATAATTTGTTTGATGAAATCTTTCGGGACTGCTCAAAACGAAATATTCAAGATTCTACAAATAGGTCATGAGGAAGGGCGTAAAAATGACATTGAGGCCTTCTACTCCAAGATATGAATATCTGATCCCTCCTCTCAAGAAGAATCAAGAGTATGATCCAGTGGGATTCCGGAGAGCATATTTTGATGCACTGGAAAGAGGGAACATCGTTGAAAAAGATCGCCAAAAGGAAGTACTCAGAAGAATGTATGACATCTTTCAAGTTCCTGAAGGCATGAGAGATATGTAAGAGATCAGAAGATGAAGTCTTAGATCAGATGATAGGTAATTTTGTTTATCATTTCTTGTACTTGTAAAATTACAAAAATCTATGAAATGATTTACCTTTCTGATCTTAAGACAACGCCTCATTGTCTTCGATTTACATTGTTTTACATCATTTACATTTATTTGGTTATCTATTTTTCTGAAGTTAATGTTTTAGTTCCATCAAAAAGGGGGAAATTGTTGGGATAATTTGTAGTTTTGATGGAAGTTCCAAAACAGTTTGTAATAGGACCAGTCAGACCTGTTAGCTGACTGATGAATTAAATATCAGATAGGATGACCAGCTGAGATGTATAGACAGTTGATGTAGTAGATAGGCCACATATTAAGGGGGAACCAGACGATCAGGAGATCAAAAGACCAGACGAGTCTGATGATCAGAAGACCAGACGAGTCTGATGATCAATATGTATAGGTTTATGTCTAGGAGAAGATCAGAAGACCAAACGGGTCAAGATCGGTACTGAGTCGATGATCGAAGACCGGAGCCGAGATCGACGATGATCGGTGAAGACATAAAGCTATAGATCATAAGACCTGAAGATCAGATGACTACCAGAAGATCAAGACCAGAAGACCTACATCAGAAGTATAAAGAAGAGTCTGTTAAGTTGTGCTAAGAAAACTTACACCAGATGACTCAATCGAGATCGGCCGTTTTATGTTTTATCGATCATATCGGCACACCGGTGACAATCAAGATTCACCAACATACGATGTCAATCAGACAAAAAGAATGTCAACATTAGTTGGTAAAGCAAACACTGAATAAGTATACTTATTAACCAATGAGAACGAGACACGTATGTACGGAGCTGACAATGTGGAATTCAGCGCTGCATAGCCAAACGTCTAGAAAGGACAAACATACATGCTTTTCGCCATGTAAAAGCCGCGTCACATCAAGCTTCTATTTAAAATAGCCTGAAATTAAAAGTGCTCTCCAACGGCTCTTTTGATTTCATGGTCTATAAATATGAGATCAATCTTCATAGTGAAGACACAAAAATTATCATCAAGCTCAAGCTATAGCAATTTCCGCACGGAGAACACAAAATCAAGAATATTTTTCTAAGTGTTCATCCCATTGTTCTTAGCATAGAAATCTTATCTTTTAGCTTTAGGCTACACAAATACTAGGATAGATTTCAAGTTGGAAGACAACAAATCTTATACCCAAACTCAAAAGTTAGGTTAAGTTTGTTTTGCAAGATTTCAGACTAGGGTTTCTAGTTTCTGATTTCTGGGATTGGTTGAGTGAGAACTCTTTAAACATCTGTTGTACTGTATTGGACTGACACATTAAACTATGTCCAGTTAGTTAAGTTGGTGCCCCTGCTGATAGGGAAGAGTGGACGTAGGACTGATTGTCTGAACCACTATAAAAATCTTGTGTGTTTCATCTGATTTACCTGCTTTACACTATAGCACACTACCTGATTTGATATTGCATACATATTCTGAGTCTGAATCAGTTTTGCATCAAGCAACTGATCTGATCAGCTTGACTCTTTGTTGTCTGATTGAAAACAGATAAGCAGAAATCTGATTCTACAAAACTGGTTTTTCACACGAGTTAAAACTTAGCTTCCGCACATCAGTTAAACTGATAGACACCGAACTGATTTGTCCTCAGGCAATCAGTAAGTTGGATATCAATTCAAACTGATTCACACACACTCTGATCAGGCATATCTACTCTTCACACCTGATCTCTCACAAAAAGTTTTCAGAAGTCTATTCACCCCTCCCCTCTAGAGTTCTACCCTCACGAAAACCCATTCGGGACTTAACGTTACTTTATTGCCTTATTAGGAAATGGATAAACAAAATTAAGACGATTATTTATGGAAAGCGGATAATCAAAATCAGGACGGAGGGAGTAAGAGTTTTATGCATAACATTAATAGTTTTTACGAATAACAATTATAGTTTTTATATATAATAGTGATACTAAAAAAATAAGTTAACGATGAACTCGGGTTCACACAAGTTTTTGTACATTATAATTTTATCGTACAATTTAACGCTATCAACATATATTACATGTGCAAAATGATACTCCCTCCTTTTTAATTTACATAATGTTTTAGTTTTTTGAATTATTTGTGAAATAGATGTCGTTTTGGTATTTTATCCCCCTTTATCTCATATTTACCCTTAATATTGTAATTTCAAATTTCCTACAAATGTGTTGTGTGTTTAATTTTTCAACCAATAATCTTTATTGTTAAGAATATTTAAATAGTATTAACTAATGTTAATTTTGGAAAAAAAATTATTTTTAATTTGTCTTAAAAACCCCAGAATGACATCTATAAAAAAAATGAGAGAGTAGACATTAATTAACTAGAGTAAGTCTAGTGTGAAAATTTTTATGTATGAAAAATTATAAAATCGCCCTAAATCATGACCTATTCGGGCTGGGTGAATCATCTACACCCTAAACACTAAATAATGAACCCTAAATCATGACCTATTCGGACATGGTGAAACATGAACTACTCGGGCCGAGTGAACCATGAACCACTCGACTTTGTCTTACCTTCACCATATACAGAATTTGTGTGTAAATAAAAGTTTTTTCATGTATACAAATTTTCATACTTAAACTTTATCAATTAATTAATAATACCGACACCACGCCTTTCATATTTAAAACACTGTTAACAAAAGAAACCCAAAAAAAAAAAAAAAAAAAGAGCATGACATGCATCTCTGTTAATTGTGTGTTCACTTGCTCTCTTACCAAAATTAATTATCTTTAGATCTGACCTTTACGACAAAGTTGATACCGTTAAAGTGTAGACATTGATAAGTGATGTACGCACGATTAAATTGGAAGATAATTAATTGAAAATGACCTCTCATATATACGTAGAAATTATCTAGATTGAATTTCAGCTTAATTTTAGAGCTCATGTGAACCAGGTTCACACGTAAACTCTATCACTGTTATGTGTAAAAACTATCATTATTATGCACAAAAACTTTCATTGTTTAAAAATATAAAATATTTTCTAAACAGTGATTGTTTTTGTTCATAACAGTGATAGTTTTTATACATAACTAAGGAGAGTTTTTGTATGTAATGTTGATCTTAAATAACCGAGTTAATAGCATTTAATCGCGCCTATCTGAAGTTTTTGTCTTAATTTTAAGATGCATGTGGACTTAGAAAAGACCATTTGCTAATTTATACGTGGGAAAAGAAGACTCATATGTTGCTTGTTAATTTATGCCACAGGATATATGTTGTAGATAATATTAGATTATTAATTATGATACTAAAATATATAGGGGCCGTTCACTAAGTCACTTTATTTAATTTTCTACAGAGCTGCCTAGCTAAGTTATAATTGTGAATGATTTAATTCAATGATTTTATAATCGGATCGGACCGGCCGGTTCAACCGGTTTAACCGGGAACCGGTCCCGGAATCGGTCCGAAGACCCCCTAAAAACCGCTTTTGCGGTTGGACCAGTCAAAATCGGTAAACCTGAAGAACCGGTCAAAACCGAACCAAAACCGGTCAAACCGGTTCTAACCTTAATTAAAAAAAAAAAACTTTTAACTATATGTATCTCCACCTTCATCCCTTTTATAATAATTTCTCTCACATTTTTCTCCAATACTTTTCGATGTGGGATAAATGTATACTTTTCGATGTGGGATAAATGTATACTTTTCGATGTGGGATAAATGTATGAGGTGAGACAAATTTTATAATACTATTTCTCACATTTTTCTCCAACATTTTCGATGTGGGATAAATGTGTGAGGTGGGAAAATTTTAAATATTTTTTCTTATAATAAATGTATGAGGTAACAAATTTTTTCTCCAACATTTTTTCTCCATATGGAATAAATCTATGAGGTGGGACAAATTCTATAATACTTCCTCTCACATTTTTCTCCAACACTTTCGATATGGGATAAATGTATGAGGTGGGAAAATTTTTATAATACTTCCTCTAACATTTTTCTCCAACACTTTCGATGTGGGATCAATGTATGAGGGGGGAAAAATTTTATAATACTTCCTCTTACATTTTTCTCCAACACTTTCAATGTGGGATAAATGTATGAGAGATGAGACAAATATATGAATCAAAGGTCCACCCTTTTATATTATTTTCTTTCACATTTTTCTCTAATACTTTCGATATGGGACAAAAATATAAGGTACACCTTCCCCCTTTTATATTACTTTCTCTCATATTATTGTGTTATTTTTTTATTATGACTATGACTTTTATTGTGTTTTCTTAAATATGAAAATTTATAATATATATGTTTAAATTTTTGTAGGTGTATACTTATTTTATTTTTTTAACTAAACATAGGAAATATTGACAAAAATTAGAAATAAATCATTTTAACGGTTGAACCGGTCCGACCGGTTGAACCGCTGACCGGTGGTCTGTCCGGTTCGATCACCGGTTCGGTTATGAAAATATTAATTCATGACTTTTTTTAGAATACATCCAGATGTTGCGTCCATTCATAATGTATTTTAAAATTATACAATTTGTTATATTATAAATGCAACTTATTTACACTGAACCGTGCAATTATTAACATGAAAAAATAATAGCACGGTTCAGCATAAATAAATTGCATCTTTTAATATAACAAATTGTATTGTTATAAAATACACTATAAATTCACGGTATACCTGAATACACATTAAAGTTCATAACCCCCACCCCTTTCGTATTAGTATACATCCTAAATTATCTCTCAATAAATTTGGGAGGGTGGCATTGGCAACGTGGCAGTAGATAATCTTATTTTTCCAAGTTACCAATTCCATTCCATATAGGCTTAGACTAGAGAACTCAAAGACGAGGGGGATCTTTGTCTTGCAAGTGATTATATTTTTTGAGGTGTGATTTAATTTTATTTATGTATGTAGAAAAAATAAAAATGGGGTTGGGTTTATCTTTGATATTAAAGCGTTTCTAGTCATAATTTCAAATGTTTATAATATTTGCTAAAATTCAAAATTTCGACTAAAAAAAGCACTTTTAAAATATTTTTAGGGGGTGTTTGCAATTTCTATTGAGGGGGTGAGAAACACTTTTTTTAAGCTGCCCCTTCACCGCTTATAACTTCTAGAAATGATTTTCATTATTGAATAATGGTTACAAGCACCCCTTAGTTTAGTATACATGCTAAACTAAGAATCAAATTAAATATTAAATATAATATATAATCATAAAGTATCACACAAAAATCTCTTTTCTTGATAGGAAAAACAGAGTTTAAGCCACATAGTCATCTTTCAATGCTTCCGAGCATACATTAGAAATTCGCTCAGAAAATAGAGGCTCAACACAAGCACAAGGCAAGGTAATCCACTTTATTTAGGCCCGTTTGATTCGTGTGATTGATCGAGATAGATTAGAATTATGATTTTAATCCAAACTAATTTACCTTTTGATTTGTGGGATAAGGGTCTATTGATATGCTTTAAACTCGGATAGAAAATATATCAAATATCTCCATGGAGAGATATGACAATCTCATGTGAAAGGTGGAATAGAAACATATCTGAAGTCTGATATTACAAATTGTCCTTCTATTGTTTAAATAAATTTACATGAATGAAGTGTGTTGTTTCAATTCAATTTCAGGTTGTTTATGATATTTCAATAGGTATCTCATCTAATCCCTCAATCCAATTCTACAATCCAAAAATATATTTTAATTCAAACAAATTCAGTCAAATCAATACAATCTTACTCAATCTCACTCAATTCTATCACACCTAATCAATCCGATCCCGTGAACCAAAACACCCCCATATAGAACGAGGTAATTAAATAGAGAAAGTCTCATGTGCAACGTGTACTTGCCCCAACCCTACACATATATACACAAAACATGTCTAATATATTTAATGAGTCAAGTATTTTTTTAAATGAATCATTATGTTGTATGAGCGCACGGTGCACTTGGGTGCACGAGAAACCCACGCCTCCCGAGTCATACTCACACACATGATACCTTGATTTTAAGAATTCAAATGATGATGCTTGTCACCTGATTCACAAATTCATATCATATTTTTATAATTAAAAACATATTACATACATTCTTATCCCCAAAACAGGGGGAGAAGAAGAAATTTGGGCATATGGAAAAAACTGACCTAATCTGTTTTTGTCGTTATATTTGATGTGTGAAGTGAAGAATTTGCGGTGTATGAAAATGTGACGACTTCGATATTAGGAGGCAAATTTTCACAATTAAAAAAAAGGAAAAAAAGATTGCTATATGAATACGTCAATTTTCATGTTTTAATTAAGTGGTAAATACATCTGAACGGAATTAAAAAATCTAATCTAAAAAACAAAAGAGGTAAAACGACAAATTAAAGAGGAGAAGAAAATAGAAGTCAAGAGGTGCTAAAAAACATTTCTCATAATAAATAGTTATTCATTTATCTCTTTCCACCCATACAATCTACAACTCAACTTATTTTCATATTTTTATTTTATTTTATCAACAACTCAACAAATTTAAAAATATTTTTTACCTTTTCATTATTTAATAATTACATTTATCTATAATCTATTTATATTTATAAGGTAATATACTAAATTATTTTATACTAAAATTTAGACTTTGATCTATAATAAAAAATTATAGGAATTAAAATATGTAAAAAAAAATTGAAAAAAATGAAAAAATATTTTATTATAATTCAAAATCCATCAATATTGATCTCTAAATAGAGAATAAAAAAATAAAAAAATTTGATATAATTTTTTTATATATAATATTTTTAAATTTATAAATTTAAAACTTATCAAATATTTCCTCCGTCCCAAACTCTTTTGTACAGTTTTAGTTTTGGTCCGTTCCAAACTCTTTTGTATATTTCCTTAAATGGAAATATTCATTTTAACTCAAACCCTTCAAACTCTCATTTATTTACCAAATATCATTCACTCATACATTCAACATTTTATCATTTTATCACATTTAATAAATATATTCTTCAATAAAATAGAATTGCTACCATCAACACTTTATCACCTTAAAAATTAATAAACAACTTTAAATTAAACTCCGAGCACACAGTAAATGTCCAAAAGACTTTGGGACGGAGGGATTATAATTGAAGTTAGTCAATAGGATGGTGACACATGTCACTTTTTTTTAGATCTGTGTAGAATCTTATTTGCTGCACCGCTTCATTCGTCCAAATTAGCTTCAATTTTCATTTTTTGTTTTATTTCACGATCGATCGTCATTCTACCGATAAAAATAGTCTTAATGTATTACTACGTGTCTACACCATATATATCTATAAAAAAAATTATTATTATTATTATAGTTATACTTCTTCTTTTTTGAGTAATAACTTGTTCGATCACTATATATTAATTATTAATGAATCATAGAATTGTTGTGGAATGATGAAACTCTTTTCTTCTCTATGTTTGTTAAGAAAATAGTATTTCTTTCATATGGTAAATGACTTGAAGTTTACGATCTCTTAGTTATAAGCTGAGGTGCTCTAATAATTTGAGTTAGACTATAATCATTGATATTTGATGTAAATATATGAAATGAATAATATTTTTCCTTGCAGCAGTGTTACAACACAATTGGTGTAATTTTAATTGAATGAAACAAATTTTAACCAAACATATTTTCATTTTTACCAGTGCGGAAGCAATTTTCATAAAAAAAAAAGTTGAAAAATATTTCATCTAATGAAAAACAATTATTAGTTTATATATAAAAAATTGTAAATACTTTTTCATTCCATTTTTTGGTCTTACCAAGATCAATTAGAATATGCGTGTGCAAAATTGTTTATGGACAAAGTATATGAAACTTGTTCATAGTAAAACTAGTATTATTTAATCGTATTATTTATTGAAAATTTCAATAAATATTATCATGTGTTTTTCCTAAATCGTATTAGACTGAATCAAACAATAAAAAATAATTGTATGTTAATCTAAATTAGACGAGGCTTCTAATTAAACTGGGTTAATTGAAACATCGTTTGAAAGCTTGAACCGTGCGAGTTTCACTTTCATATACTTGAATCTCTCTCCTTATCTCGTCTCACATACTTAAATTTTATCTCATTTTTCGCTTATATAACCTACTTCCCCTTTCTCACACACATGTAAATTTCGTTATGAATTATAAAAAAAAAAAAGACATGAAATTGTAAGAACTTAAAAAAGAAATTGCCAAAAACAATGTATGGATTTGAAATCTTTCCACGAATTAATGGTAAATCCATTTTTTTTAAAATAATGAATTTTAAATCAAATAAAAATTTGAAATTCATCGAAATTCCAAATCCTTCAATTAAAAATCTCATGTGTTCATGATAATACGTACATATATAATAATTAAATAAATGAAATATATGACTAAGTATAACTTAACAATAACTATTCCAAATTAGTAGTCTTTTTGTTTTATTTATGATGTGTAACATCATAATTTATTACGACTACAAACTTTGTTAAAGTAGGACCATATTTTTTCTCTTGGGGTGACAAAAAAATACCGAAAGCCATACTACAATACAAGTTTGCCAGAATTAAATTTGGTTCGCGGTGCCCCAAATGTTAAAGTGTAGGCCCATTGGGCTCGAATGTACCACATGTGCGGCGTGAGGTACACCACGTGGCACATTAAATGTTGATAAACACGTAGACAACAAGACAAATGATTGGGCTGGGATCTGTCAATTTGAGGCCCACTACCTTAAAAGGTATTTTTTAATTGTTGCCCCTACACTTGATGGCCGACTCATCGGAATTAATATGGGCTTGGAACTTTCTTTCTACATCTTTGGTTGAAAAATTATTCACCTTATGCATTGCTCCTCCATATATAATTTATTTAATTTTAAGTAAGTGTTCGGTGAAATTTATTAATAATATGAAATTTATATTAATACATTTACAAATTGATATCAATACGCTTATCAGCTGATACTATTATATTTATAGAATGAGATTATAGTATTAAATGATATATGTATCAGTTTATAAAAATAACAATATCAATTTATAAATGTAGTGATATGTGAACAAGTTTCACTGGAAATTTTAGTTTAATTTTGTTTATGATGAAGGAGAAATATTAATTCGAAGAAAGTGATTTTTTGGTTAAAAAATGGACTGCAAGTTAATTCATAAACTTCTTATATTATTTCGTCTGCAACAATTAAATTGTTGGTATGTTTAGTTGCCAATCGAAATGCAAAATCTACGAACATTCTGCCAAGTGGATAACCATATAACTAAGCCATGTTTTCACCGGTGTTTTCAAAAACCGATTAAACCGGTACAACTGTGAACCGCACATTTTCTCGATTCAATTACTCTTTAAAAAAAGTTAATCGTGTTTTATTATTATTTATTATTTATTAAATTACTTTTCTTGATTTTTTTTATTATTTTTTTTTTAAATCTATTTATGTAATGTTATTGTCTTTATCTCAATATCATTTTCTCTCTAATAAATTCATTTACAAGTTATCAACTTCATTTAATCTCTTTACCGTTGTCACACACTCTGTGGAATTAATCCACAATGTCATCATCTCTAGTCTCTCAACTCTATTGTATTTATTTTAATATAAGACTTATAAATTATAAATTAGTATAATTTTAATTTTTTACTAATAAATATTTATTTTTTTAATGTAACATACAAAATATAAAAAAAATATGCATAAATTATTTTAACGGTTGAACCGCTGATTTAACCGGTCCAATCGATTGGACCGGCAATCTATGTCCAGACCGATTTGATCGTCGGTTCGATTATGAAAACATTGGTTTTTCACCGCTAATAAAATGTTAACATAATTGCACAAAAATAATTCCAAAATTTTAGGAGTTAAACATGCTTTAAATATATATATTTTTAATTATACTATCAAATTTCGACCGACTTTAGCACATCTTACTAGAAGTTGTTTCTAACAAAAATTCCTACAATTTTGTAATGTATAGAAATTCAAGTATAGAATACTAAAGTAGTGGATGATATTATATTCCACTCTATATTTCATAGATTAGATATGTGAGATGCAGAACACTGAAAGTTATACAACAAATCACCATAATTTTAATTTTGAGTTCATGTATTAAAGATTTAGAAAATAATGTGAAAAGTGAAACTGAAAAATCGAACTGCTAAAATATAAATGAGTTGAAAGATGAAAGTAATGAGATTTTGACATGGTCAGCCATTAGTTTGTAAACTATTTTATAACATAAAATATAGAAGAGTAACTATTAGGAAAATTAAATAAAATAATTAATTTTACATCTCTTTACAAGTTTGGATTTTTAGATGAGATGAAATTATTTCATGGTATTAGAGTCTTTAGGCTCACGTCCACGTACTGGGTTCGATTTCCGCTGAAAGCAACTCCACCCACATTAAATTGTCCACTCGATGGGCCTCCTCCCAATAATGGAGTAAGAGAAATAGCAGACGAGTGAGGGGGAGTATTAGGAAAATTAAATAAAAGAATTTGTAGGTCCCGAACGAGTTTTCGTGAGGGTTGAAGTCTAGAGTGGATGGGTGAATAGACTTCAAAAACTTTTTGTGAGATCAGATGTGAAGAGCAAGTAATTTTGATCAGAGTGCGAGTGGAGCAGTACGAACTGATATCCGACTTACTGATCGCTTGTGAGGAGATCAGTTCGCCGTCTATCAATTCAATTGTTGGTGCGGAAGATAAGTTAACCCGTGTGAAAAACCAGGTTGCTCAAATCAGATTCTGAGTGATCTGTTTTAGGTCAGATGTCAAAGTGTCAAACTGATCAGATCAGTTGCTTGGTCCAAATCTGATCCAGACTCAGAATATGCATGTAATATTAAAACCAGGTAGTGTGCAAAGTGTAAAGCAGATAAGAACATATAAGGCACACCAAATTTTTTTAGTGGTTCGGACAACCTATCCTACGTCCACTCTTCCCTATCAGCAGGGGCACCAACTTAACCAACTTGGACTTAGTTTAATGTGTTAGTCCAACACAGTACAACAGATGTTTCAAGAGTTCTCACTCAACCGATCCCAGAAATCAGATCTAGAAACCCTAGACTGAAATATTGCTATAACAAACATAACCTAACTATGTGGGTTTTGGTATAAGATTTGTTGTGTTCCAACTGGAATTATATCCTAGTATTTGAGTAGCTTAAGGCTAGAGGATAAGAATTCTATGTTAAGAACTTTATGGGATAAACACTTAGAATAAATCTTGAATTGTGTTCTTCGTGCGGAAATCTTGCTTGAGCTTGAGCTTGATAATAATTTCCGTAACCTTACTATGAAGGTTTGATCCCATATTTATAGACATGAATTCAAACTAGCCATTGGAGAGAAATTCGAAATTCAAGCTATTTTAGGTAGTTTGCAGGTTTGATGTGACGTGCTTCAGGGATGGCATGACCGAAAGCATGTATGTTTGTCCTTTCTAGTCGTTTGACTGTGCAGCGCCGAATCCCGCATTGTCAGCTCCGTACATACGTGTCTCGTTCTCATTGGTTAACAAGTACACTTGTTTAGTGTTTGCTTTACCAACTATGGTTGACATTCTTCTTGTCTGATTAACATCGTATATTGGTGAATCTTCAGATGTCACCTGGTGTGAGCTAACCTGATCAGATAAAACTGATCAGTCTACCTGATTGAGTCTTCTGAAGCAAGTTGTCTTAGCACAACTAGCAGACTCTGCTTCATTCTTCTGATTGTAGGTCTTCTGGTCTTGTTCTTCTGGTGGTCATCTGATCTTTAGGTCTTCTGATTCTTCAGCTTCAAGTCTTCACCTGATCATCTGACTATCTGACTCGTCTGATCTTCTGACTCGTCTGATCTTCTACAAGACTAGACCTATTCTTATCCAATACATCAGTTGTCTATACATCTCAGTTGGTCATCCTATCTGATATTTAAATCATCAGTCAGCTAAGTCCTATTACAATCTGTTTTGGAACTTCCATCAAAATTAACTACAAATTTCCCAACAATTTCCCCATTTTTGATGTAACCAAAACAGTTAATCAGAAAAATAGATGACATGAATGAAAGACAGATAATAAAGATAGTGCACAGTTCAGAAGACAATGAGTTGTTGTCTTAGAATCAGAAAGATAGAGTACTTCACTAATGATGAAAGGTGTACAAGTACAGAGAATACCTATCTTCTGATCCTATTCTAGTCTTCTGAAGTCTGCAGCATTATATGAACTTCTGGAGCTCTTCCGGAATAGCAAACACCTTGTACATTCTCTGCATTAGAGCAGCCAGACGTTCCTTCTCTATGATTCCTCCCATCTTGGCAAAATCATAGTACAGCTTCTTGAAGCGAATGGGGTCAAGAGACCTATCTGGTCTGAGTGGTGGTAAGATGTTCTCAAACGGAGTTGCTTCAGTAATAAGTCCCATCTCCTCACCTTCTAGCATAACCACGTCGAAGAATTGATGATGCTTCATCTCAAGCCAGTTTCTGAATTCTTCATTAAATTCCCCTTGATCAGTAGACACTGGAATCTTCTCCAAGATGTAGACGTCAACTAGCCAGCCTCCTCTGATCTTATCCCATTCTGGCAACCAATTCTTCTTCAAAACAAGGATATCTTTTACTGGAGCAGGTAGGGCCTTTTCTTCCCAGGCAACATCTTTAGCTATAGCAGCCTTCTTCCTCATTCTTCTGACATATCTGGTCGCGAGGCCTTTCCTGTCATCCAATTTCTTCTTTCTGATGGCAGCATCAATCACTGACTGCCTGGCTTTCATTTCTTCTTGTTGTGCAGGAGTCAGCTGTGATCTGGACCGTGTCTGCCTTTGGGGTTGAGAAGTAGCCATGATCTGCTTTCCCTTGCCCTGTTCCTTCTTCTTCGCTTCAGCCACTGCAGATTCGTCTTCTTTGATCAACTGCTTTGCTAACTCAAGGCTCTTGGCCTGATCTTCAGCTTCATACCTTTTCTGAACATTTGACGAGAAGTCCTCAATCTTATCTACTCTCTGAACTACATCAGATAAGACGGACTTTTGTTCAGAAATTGCCTTTCCTTGAGCAGCAATGTCCTCTCCATGCTTTTTAACTGTTTGAAAAAGTTCCACCAGTTCGGTGTCAGATAAATCAACAGCTGGTACAACGATTCTGGCATGGCAGCAGCAGATGGTGGAGGAGGAGTTGGTACAGATGTCCCAACAGCTGGCATAGAGGCGATCATCTGCATCTGTTTTTCTTTCTCTTCTTCCCCCTTTTAGGTTGCATCAAAAAGTTTCGTCAATCTGACGTTAAGAGTGTTGAACTGATGCACCATTTCGTCTTTTAGCTCCTCAACTGCGAGCGGGGTGATCTGGACCGTGGAAGATGTTGGCGCAGGGCCCAGCAGTCTATTCAGACCATCTTCAATGAACTTCCCGACCCTTTTAACAGATGCCTCGAACCTCTTCCACCCGGCGTCTAAGCATGTGTATGTCCCCTCTAGGACCGCAGACACTCTCCAAAGAATCTCTGCTGGTTCAAAAAGCATTGATTCGTGCAGGCTTAGCTTCTCTGTGATTGGGTCGACACATTTCATCACAGATTCGGTGATGACATCATGTAGGTGTAGCAATCAGTCCACGGTCTCTTTTCTCTCTGCTTCCACAAGAGCATGTTGCTCTTCTCTGAATTTCTTCATCGGTCGGTTGCAGAGTGTTGAATCGAAGTTTCAAGTGATGACTTTACCCCATCTTGAATAGTTTTGAAAAGATGATCCAGTATTCTGCATCAATGGCAACAGACTGCTAGATGTTGATGCCTCTCTCCGGTAGGGTCATATCTGCGCAAAGACTACTGGTTCATCGGGCAGCTTGCTCAACATCTTGAGCCCAAAGTAAACTTCCTCTCCGCTAACCTCAAAGAATGCCAATTTTCTCATGAATTACCCACCGATATCGTCATCGGTGGCTAACTTTCATTGCTACTTACACCCGCATTCTCCGGACACCTTGTCTCCAGATCCACAAAGTAGTCACCTCCCAGAGCTTCCATTAGAATTAAGAATTCTTCAACGCCTTTCAACCTTATGTCCCTCCAGAACACAATCTCCTCGATCTTGGACTGATAGCCAGGATGGTTGATTAGGTCTGGGCAGAGTGTATCAAGATAAGCCTTCACTTACTGCCTAAGTATAAACAAGGGGATCCTCGTAGTCGATTCAGGAGATTCGAAACAATCCGAAAAGTTGAATGGATTGTGGGAAGAAAAACATACATATCTTCTCTCGGGAATACTTTGTTCAACAACCTGTTCCTCTACCCTTTCTAGTTCCCCGGCCGTTTGGTATGAAGACCGGGTGGGGGAATTTGTAGTTCACTAGGAAAAGGGTTTTGGTTGGGGTTACGGTTGTGGAGTTGGCTTAGTAGGGGGTTCGAGGTTGTGGTTCCAGGCGATGGGATTGGGGTTGGAGATGATGATTTGGCTGGTGATGGTGAGGGTGATTTTGAAGTTGGTGTGGGTGATCTTTCTTTTCTGAATACCGTACTGAGGGGCACAGAATCAGATGGTGATTGCTCCCCAGTAGGCTCAACATCTACTCCTTCAGCCTCCCTTTCTCCTTCTCCTTCCAACATATGTTCATCCCTGTCTGCACTCGTAGTTCTTTCAGAACTGGCAGCATCCTCCTCCTCTGATTCAATATGAATCAGCTCCTCCGTCCTTTCCATGACCTCAATCGTCCGGGGGGCCTTCTTGAAGAGTTGTAATCCTCTTCCGCTGTTTTTTCCGCTCTTACGGTTTCTTGGCGGAACCTTTCTTCTTTCTTTGGGGGCGGCTTTCTCTTGCGTTTATGATTGAGCGGAAGACGCAGCGTTAAACTTCTTGCCCTTGCCTTCTCCTCGTTGTCTGGGCAAGTAGGGAGCTGGGTCATCATCTGATTGTCCAGGTAAGAGTTCATCCTTACTCAGAATTGCCTTAAACTTTGCCAAGTACACTTTCTTGCCATCCTCATTCCACTCAAAGTTGTCAGGCAACTTGTTTGAAAAAATAATGGAAACTTTGTGGATGAAGGAGCAATTTGAAGTCAGATAGAGTTCATTCCTCTCATTCAGATCAAACTTCGCAGTTTCCTTCAATAATCTGGTCTTGAACATTCTAAGCCAGTCAACATCAGGTGCTTTTTTGATGATGGCAGTCATTACGCACTGCTTGTAAGCAGTTACAGCATCAAGAGAATAAGTTAGGCACATGATCACCTTCAACACTATCTCGAACAATAGGCGATACTTTCTCTTCAGATGAGGAGCCCGAACATTCATAGTATGGTCTCTATTGGCTGGTCTTAGCAGTTCGGCTTGTAGAAACCCTTTCTCTCCCAGTTCAGATGTGAATGTTTCAGGGTCAAGACTTCCTTGTCGGAGACCGAAAATCCTTCGTAGATCATTATGTGTGACAATTACCTCCGTTCCTCCGACATAAGAGATTAGTTTCTCATCATCATCCTCCTCTTTCTTCAGATTGTATAGAAATTCTAAGATCTCATAAGTGTGCACGACGTCTTGATGACGATAGCAGTATTGATCCAATCCACAAGCACGAAGACACACCAGAATTTCTAAGGATTCGGGGTCTGAGGTGACTGAGAACATAACAAATTTCTCATCAATGATGTCCTTTTTCATTGATGCGAAATTGCAGATCTTTTTGCCTTGTCCTTGTCGGGCAATGAGTTGTGCCATTTCTGTGAAATACAGGCAAATTTAGGGATGAATTTGAGTAGATTATTTCAATAAACATAGTCAAACCAACAACCCTAATTTACGAATCGAGTATATTAAGCACATACTCATTATTAAAAACATGTATGCATTAGAACACGTCAAGAACAATACAATATCGCAACAAGATCTATCTCCAGAAATTCAGTATCACAATTTGTAAGCATAAATAAGCAATTTTGACAAACAGTGAAACCAAGAGTATATTTAGCAAGAACACATTCAGAAATTTACCAAGTATTGATTCGAAGATTTGAAAATTTGAAGGTTGAATCAATTGTTTGAGTGTTTGAGATTGTGTGCGCTGAATAATTTTCTCTCAAGACTTTGGTAAATTTAGAAGTGTAAAGGTTTTCTGGAAACTGAGTTAGGGTTATATATAATGCGAGAAAAAACCTTTTTACACAACTTCCCATAAATACTTGAGTATTATTGTTTTGAAATTTACGACTGAGATTAAGCGGCTGTAAAGTATTTTTAATCGTGAGGCTTGAAAATATAACTTTCTTGTATTTTGAGACGAAAAAATCGCAATTAATGCCATTAAATACATATTCCCCACGTCCGCGTTTTAATGTTTGCGGTCATACGCTATAAAAGTTAAAAGCAACAATAACAATATCATTTAAATAAATAAATTCATATAATATGAATTAGATAAGGTAAAAGCGAGATAATGTAAATCGAAAACGATATGATGATTGATATCGTAATCAATCGATTACCACTTGATATGTTCGATTTCTCGATTTTTGTCGATCTTCTTGTGTAAGCTTAAACCTTAGCAAATTTTCCCAACAATGTTTTATCCCTCAGATCAGGTTCCTTTTTCAACTGTTCACTTTTTTTTTGATCAGTATCCAACTGATCTTTCCTAATCAGTTGAGGTTCCATTTCTCAACTGATCCCTAATCCTTCTTTTCTGATTACTCCCTTAACTAACCGGTCTTGGGAGACCATCCACCAAAAAATTTCTAGTGTACTTTCTCCTAAATCTGAAGTCCTAACTTCATTACATAGTTCTCTGAATCGACTTCTTCTTAGTGGCTTGGTTAAGATATCGCCTCTTTGCTTATCGATATGGATCTTTTCCATTTTGATATTCTTCTTTTCTACATGATCTCTTATAAAATGATGTCTGACGTCCACATGCTTGCATCTTGTATGTAAAACTGGATTCTGAGTAATTGTAATTACACTATTACTGTCACAGAATATGGGTACGTTCGTAACTATAATGTTATAATCCTCACCGCTGATTGACTAAGCGGAGAGTGTTGGGAACAACATCTTCCTATGACCATATATTACCTTCAATAGTAGATGTGGCAACAGATGTTTTGCTTTTTGAGAACTAAGAGATCAATTTGCTTCTAAGAACCCGACATGTTCACGAGGTTAACTTTCTGTCAATTCTGCAACCTCCATAATCAGAATACCCACTAAGCTCTAGATTATCATCTGATGGGTAGAATAAACCAAGGTTTACTGTCCCCTTCAGATACTTAAGAATTCGCTTAAATTTGCTTCCGGTGGCTTTGCATTGGATTTGCACAAATCATACACATACACCTACTTGCAAAAGTTATATCCGGGTCTCAATGGCGGTCGGGTATAGTAAAGATCCAATGAGAGCCCTTCAGATTCTTTACGATTAGTTTTCTGACCATTCTCATCTGGATCCATCTTGAATCCAGTCATCATAGGAATTTTGGCTTCCTTACTGTTCTGAATTCCAAACTTAGCCAACAAATTCCTAGTGTACTTTTTCTGACGAGATGAATATCCTTCATACTTTGTTTAACTTGAAGACCCAGAAAGTAATTCATCTGACCCATCATGGACATCTCGAATCTCCCTTGCATTAGTTTGCTGAATCTGTCACATAAGCTTTTGTTGGGAGATCCGAAGATAATATCGTCCACGTAAATCAACCAACCATCGAATATCTTCACCATCTTCATTCCGAGCGATTGTTACGTCTGTAGAGTCCTTTAGTGAATCCGCTTTCTTCCAAGAACTAAGATAGTGTATCATACCAAGCTCGGGGCCTGTTTGATCGAAAGAGCTTTTCTTAAATCCAGTACACTGGTTGCCTTTTTTCAAAGCACGGAGGTTGTTCGACATAAACTTCCTCTCTAGTACCTGTTTTAAGAATGCACTCTTTACATCCATCGATACACATGAAATCCTTTGTGGGAAATATGCGAAACAAATTTAATGGCTTCGAGGCCCGGCGGTGCAAAGGTCTCATCATAATCAATCCTTCCGATTGTGAATACCCCTTAGCAAAATCTTGCCATATTTACGGTGATGACATTGTTCTTATCCCTCTTGTTCTTGAATACCCACTTGGTGCCTATCACATCTTGATGAGTTGGTCTGTCTACCAGTTTCCAAACTTGATTCCTTTCGAACTGCTCTAGTTCTTCTTGCATGGCTAGAATCCAGCTGGCATCTTATAAAGCTTCTTCTATAGTGATAGGTTCCTTTTAAAAGATGATATCAACAATATATGACACTTTCACCAACCTGATGTCTAGTTTGGACTTGGGCATTAGGATTGCCAATTATCTGATCAGTCGGATGGTCTTTCAACCAAGTCCTTCTTTTCTGATGTATATCAGTTTGGATATTTTCAAACTCTTCTGATATTGAGTCACTAGAAGTTGGGAGAGGGTAAAGTAATAGGTCCACTTGGCATGGACAAGTCCCAAATGATGTTGGAATCATATCTCGATGTCATCTCATAGAACATCGGATGTTCCCCTGAACCGGATGGTTCGGTTATTCTTATCTCGGTATTACCGAACTTTTCATTGATCGGTTATGCGTACATCTTGTGGTCCGATTGACTGGTGAATCATTAAGATCAAGATTAGGAACATACACTTATTACGTGATCCGATCCCTTTTCTTTATACTTAATCGATCCATTTTCCGAGCAATAGTGTATTGGTTGATCCGTATCGCTTGTTACGAGGTAGATTTTTCTTGTTCGGAAGATGTCTCATCAAAGACCACGTGAGGTGTCTCTCCACAACTAGGGTTCGCCTATTGAACACCCTGAAAGCTTTGCTGGTTGAGGAATATCCTAAGAATATACCCTCATCTGACTTGGCTTCAAAGGTTTTCAACTGACTCTTCCCATTGTTTTGAATGAAACACTTGCACCCAAAAACATGAAAGTAAGAAACACGAGGTTTTCTGCCCTTCCACAATTCATAAGGTGTTTTGAAGTGAATCTTGGTCAGAGAACATCCGCTTACGGTAAGTATGACATCTTTGTGTTGATAGCTTCACTTGAAAAACGGTTTGAGTTGCATGTTCAACCAACATTGTCAAGGCGAAACTTCTTTGAGTGTTTTGTTTCTCGCTTACGCTACGCCCATTCTCATTTGTGGGGTTACTGGCGGTGATGTTTCATGTTGTATACCAAACTTAGTCTGAAGTCAAGTAATAAAGGAGTCAGAAATTATGTACCTTTATCTGATCTGATTTTCACAATACTGACACCCTTCTCATTCTGCAATCTCTTGAGTAGCTCATGTATCTTTGTTGTAGTCTCATTCTTCTTGTACAAGAATACAACCGAGGTAAACTTGGAATAATCATCCACGATTACCAGAGTGCATTTGTGTCCGCTGATACTAGGTGGTGTAACTGGTCCAAACAAATCCATGTGGAGGCGATTTGGATTAGATCTTTGAATCTTTGTCCCGGGATCCCTTAAATGAGGCTTTAACCTGTTTTCCCTTTAGAGAATACCTCATTCGGGAGACCCTCAACAAGGGACATCCTTGCTATCTTGTTAAGAGTTTTAAAGTTCAGATGGCTCATTCTCTTGTGCCAGAGCCAACTGCTGCTTTTGGAACTCTTAACAATCAGGCATGCATTTCTTGGACAACTGTTCCAATCTACAGTGTAGATTGTTCCTTTCCTAGAACCAGTTAACAAAATATGTTGAGTGGCTCGATTCTTGATAGTGCATTGATCAGTCGAGAACTCAACGCCGAATCCGTTGTCGCAGAATTGTGAAACCGGTAACAGGCTGTGCTTCAAACCATCGACAAAAGAGACTCCAAAACATTTCATGCATCATCATTCTATAAGGTTCCGAATCCTCTAGTAAAACCAAAGTTATCATCACCAAAGAGCACACGTGGGCCTTCTTGTTCTGTGTATGAACTGAGGAGATGTTTGTTTCCAGTCATGTGTCTTGAGCATCCACTATCGATGTACCAGATAGTTGCTTGTACACCTCCCTTATTGGATAAACCCACGCGATCCTGCAATCAAATCAGGCTTTAGGTACCCCTGTAGGATTGGGTCCTGAGGGGTTAGTGTTACCTTTCGGGATCCAAACAAATAGGGCACTTCTATGGTAATTTTCAAGATCAGAAGGCTGATTTGTCTCCCCATAAACATCTACATAATCATACATCTCTTCATGTGCTTTCTGATCAGTATGATTATGAGTGTGAACCTTGGATGAATCAGAAGACTTGGGATTTTTCTGATTAATTTATCTTCTTTTAATCCAGTGTGGTTCTAGTGCAGATGTCCTAGATTTTTGGTTGAAATGATAGGTTCGACTACTACCATCAAAAGATTCATATCTCTTTTGCACAAATGATTTATCTTGGTTTACCCTTAGCTTAATCGATTAAAGTAACGACCTCGATTAGGTTTCGGATCGAGATACTCTTTGCGAGGTTGTCCTTTCGATTCCTAATCTAATATGATCAGTGAGGGTCTCTTGGAAGAAACGGGTTCTTCGGTGATTTCTCGGTTGATGCTTGATCGGTTGAGGTCCATTTATGTTCCGCTTCGTCGGGCACTTGCCTTTTCTTGCTCAATATGTATTTTTCCCTTCTTCGATACAAATTTGGCATATTGTGTATCTTGACCAAAAATCTTCCTAAATTCACTTTTGGACTGTGAATCAGGTTGAGCATATGAGGATCCAGAAGGGATATTAAACCCAATACCCTTCTTATTAGTTGGCTTCCGAAAGTAGCTTGTTATTTTATCAACATTTTTAGAAGCTTTTCCAAAAATCTCTACTTTCTTTCGCAAACTGTCCTCACTTTGTTTTAGACTCTCATGCAGTCGGAAGAGTTCATCGAACTTAGCTTGGAGGATTTTTAGATCATCAGCTTGCTGCTTGTTAATAGCTTGTTGTTCTTTAACCAGTTTACCCTGATCAGAAGAACTGACTTTCAGAAACTCCAGTTCTACAATCATCTTCTGAACAGTCTCAGCTGATTTCAGTTCAACAGCTTTTCTCATAGCATTATCCTTGACAATCTGAATGTTCTCTGCCCTCAGCTTATCGTTCTCAGCTTCCACTATAGTATAAGTGTCTACTGCATTAGAGAGATCATCAAGCAATTGCTCATTGTAGAGTTGCAGGTCAATCTCTCCAGCAGGTGTGCTCAGCACAACAGGTGTGGAAGCAGAAAACACAGAAGGTTTAGAAGTTACCTTAGATTAATCAGCATCCTTGGCAATGAGGCAGATGAGAACATCAGATCGTCGAAGTTGTCAAAATCATCAGCAGTGGTCATTAGACAGAAGTCTTCTACAGATGAATAACCAGAATCATCTAAAGGCAGATAAGAGTCGTCTATCCCAGATGTATCAGCAACCATGGCTTTTCTGTCTCTATATCTTTGCTCTCTTTTGTTCCGCTTATCTTCTTTTTCTTTTGGAGTCAGGTCTGGGCAGTCTGCACTATAGTGATCTAGTTTCTGACAGTTGAAACATGCTCCAGATTCCACAGAATTTCTTCTGCCAGGTGAATCATTTATTCGGTAGAATCTGTCTGGTGACTTCCCAGTTTGCATGTGATCAGAATTCCTTCTTTCTGATCTTGTGTCTCTTCTGTCATCAGAACGATCATCTCTCTTCTTGTCTTCTCTGTGGTCATCTCTTCTGTCATCAGAACGATTCATCTCTTGTGATCTGTCAGTAGATCTCCTATCTCTTCCTCTGCTGTTCTGATAGTCTCTATAAAATTTCCGATATTTTTCCAGTTAAATGTTGGATCTTTCAAGCTTTAGTTGTTAGTAAAAGCAATCTGTTTAGTTTGACTCATAATATTTCCAATAGGTTGATGAACTTGAACTCTTTTTAGGCGCCTTGAATGTAACTGCTTTTGATGTGGCAGGTGTGGCTTCAGCAGGCGACTCGTCTTCTTCTTCTTGACCTCTTTCGATCAGGTCAAATTCATGAGCCTTCAGACTGAGAAACGGGTTGATTGGCTTCATCTTCACAATATCTTGACAATCCTTTATCACTGTTACTTTCATATCCCATTTCTAGGTCAGAGATCTCAAGATCTTGTAGTTGATGTCTTTGTCAGACATTTCTCGTCCCAGTTCACGAAGCTTGTTGATTTACATGGTGATACGTCCATCGAGCTGATTTATGGTTTCATTTGGTAGCATCTTGAGTTTTCTAAACTTTACCAGTTCAGCTTACAATCTGTTGTCCTTAATGAGATCATTTCCTTCGCACATCTCAGCAAGAGTATCCCACATCTGCTTGGCAGTCTTGAGATACTTGATCTTCTCACGTGTTATCTTGTTCATCGTCTTCATTATGATATGTCTGGCTACTGTATCCAGATTGGACAATTTCCTTTCCTCGGCATCCATCAGTGAAGGACTCTTTCTGATTCTGGCTCCAGTTGGAAATTCTGGATCACCTCCTTCAGTTGGGTTGTTGTGATAGATAATGATGGGTCCTTGTTCAAGAGCTTCCATCATTCTTACGCTAATCGCACCTCAGATGGTTGCTCATAGTATGGTCCAACGGCATATACCATCAATCGAGAACTTAGGCAGATCATGATACATACCCAAAGTATTATCCATGCTAAACGTGAGTTTTGAAAACAGATGAGTTTTAAAAATAGGTTTTTCAAGATCTGTTCAAGTGACCACAATGGTTCTTCCTCAAGAAACGATAATATTCAAAAGTCGATTAGTGCGTAGAACCCTTTGCTCTGATACCACTTGTAGGTCCCTTAACGGGTTTCGTGAGGGTTGAAGTCTAGAGGGGAGGGTGAATAGACTTCAAAAACTTTTTTGGTCGATGTGAAGAGCAAGTAATTTTGATCGAGTCTTAGTGGAAGCGGTCTGAATCGATATCAAACTTCTTGATCGCTTGTGAGCGGTCGATTCGGCATCTATCAATTCAATTGTTGGTCGCGGAAGATAAAGTTAACCCGTGTGAAAAACCGGTTTGCTCAAATCGCATTCTTAGTGATCTGTTTTAGGTCGATGTCAAAGTGTCAAATCCGGTCGGATCACCGCTTGTCCAAATCGATCCGACTCGAATATGCATGTAATATTAAAACCCGTAGTGTGTGCAAAGTGTAAAAGCAGATAAAACGGATAAACACCAGTTTTTTATAGTGGTTCGGACAACCCGGTCCCTACGTCCCACTCTTCCCTTATCGGCGAGGGGGCACCAACTTAACCAACTTGGACTTAGTTTAATGTGTTAGTCAAACCGCGATTACAACAGATTTCAAGAGTTCTCACTCAATCGATCCTTAAATTAGATCTAGAAACCCTAGATCGAATCTTGTTATAACAAACTTAACCTAACTTTGTGGGTTTGGGTATAAGATTTGTTGTGTTCCAACCGGAATTCTATCCTAGTATTTGAGTAACTGAAATTTGGGAGGATAAGAATTCTATGCTAAGAACTTTTATGGGATGAACACTTAGAATAAATCTTGAGTTGTGTTCTTCGTGCGGAAATCTTGCTTGAGCTTGAGCTTGATAATAATTTTCGTAACCTTCTTACTATGAAGGTTTGATCCCATATTTATAGACATGAATTGAACTAGCCGTTGGAGAGAAATTCAAATTCAAAGCTATTTTATGTAGTTTGCGAGCCTTGATGTGACGTGCTTGAGGGCGACATGGCCAAAAGCATGTATGTTTGTCCTTTTAGTCGTTTGGACTGCGGCCGAATCCCGATTGTGCGCTCCGTATATATCGTCCTGCGCTCATTGGTTAACAAGTACACTTGTTCAGTGTTTGCTTTACCAACTATGGTTGACATTCTTCTTGTCTGATTAACATCGTATGTTGGTGAATCTTTAGATGTCAATCGCCGGTGAAATTGCCTTGATCGATAAAATTGATCGATCTACGATTGAAGTCTTCAAGCAAGTTGTCTTAAGACAACTAGCGCATTTCTTCTTCATTCTTCTGATTGTAGATCTTCTGGTCTTGTTCTTCTGGTAGTCATCTGATCTTCAGGACTTCTGATTCTTCAGCTTCAAGTCTTCACCTGATCATCTGACTATCTAACATATCTGATCTTCTGACTCGTCTGATCTTCTGATCTTCTTTCTCGTCTGATCTTCTACAAGACTAGACCTATTCTTATCCAATACATAAGTTGTCTATACATCTCAGCTGGTCATCCTATCTGATATTTAAATCATTAGTCAGCTAATAGGTCTGACTGGTCCTATTACAATTTGTTTTGGAACTTCCATCAAAACTAACTATAAATTTCCCAACAGAATTAATTCCACACCTCTCTACAAGTTCGAACTTTTAGATGAGATGAAATTCTTTCAATTTTGTGAATTAGGTCTATCTGTTGGAATATACAAGCACGTAAACACGTAATACATGCCAATGAAATAAATAGTTCACCAACAACGAATAGTTAATTGCATAAACGAGTACGAATAATCATAACAAGAAATCTTACAGTAATTCGAAATCAGATTTCTCAACTATGTATCCATGTAATCCCCTCGTACGAACTTGCATAGATTTGCTAGCGTTGAATCTAAGACGAAATTTGCTAGGAAAATTCCTATTCTACATTTTATGGAGAAATTAGATTTTCTTATTGTTATTAATGAATCACTATGATGTCTTATATATAGGGGAAGTTCAGCTTAAAGATTAAGCAATCTTTATTAGGAAGATATTTCCTAATCTTGCAAATCATATCTCTTAAATATGATTTCCCTAAATATATTTTCCTACAATAATATTCCATATATTATTTTGGGATTCCTATTTAATTAAATATAATTTAATTAAACAGGAATAATAATTAATTCTAAATTAATATATTATTGATTAATTCTCCATAAATTAAATATTAAATCCAATTTAATACTTAATCAACCAACGATAATCCATACAAGGGAATTACTTGTTGTGTGACCCAACGATTAGTCAAACTAACGATCTTAATTGAACCCTAGACAATAAATCAGTCATTCTCAATATATGAGATACGTTGCGAGAAACGTGCAACTACCTGTAACTATAACGTGGGCTATTGTGATTTCTTCCTTTCATTCACGAATACTCGATTAATCTTGAACATGATGAAGTGTCTATTCAAATAACTTAATCATATTATCTCTAATCGCTAATTGATCACTAAAACCACACTTGGCAACAAAGTCCAAGTTGACGTGCATTGGCCAATGACTTTGATCCAATTATGATGAGAAGATGAGAATTCTTTCTAAATCCACTTTGAGGAATGAATCTTATTATTGGCTCAACTACCACGTACATGCACTTCGTGATGAACCCAATCTAAGTCATATCTATCCATGGAAGGGTGCAAGCGTCGGTCATGATCAAAGTTCATCACTCCACACATGTCGTGCGTATTGACCTCAAGTCAAAGGAGTATCACATCGCTCCCACTAATCCAGACACCCATAGACACATATAGTGGAATTACATCAAACGATTTCTCGGATGGGTATATCAATACCCTCTAAGGTATCTATGCATCCATCATGACATACCTAGTATCTCGCAGTAAGTGAGATCTTACTACACTCTCTAAGAGTATGATGCAGATCGCACACCAATCTCAATTGCATCATCAATATCTCATTCTTGATGATCCTTGATCGGGGCTATTTGAGAATCACACTTAAGTCATCTGAGCTCTCACAACCTCAATGACAGCGATGACTCATGGGAACACAAATAAGAACAAATGCAAACAATCAAACATAATATTCTAACAAGTGTAACGCCATGCATTTAATATTAAATAAATAATAATATTAAACCAATACTGAATATTATCTTAGCATTATGTCTTTACAAATGATTGTCTCTAGGACACTAACACTAACATATACATGAACTCTATCACTATTATGCTTAAAAACTATAAATGTTATGCAAAAAAAACTAAAATGACGGCTTGGATACGGGGCTCGTTGATGGTAAAATTACACCCTAGCATCTCTTATGACAATTATCCGATTGAAACGAACTCATCCTCCTTTCTATAGAATTTGACATACCTAAACCGAAAGAGATATTCCTCCCTAAAAAGTTGGCGCCATCGTTTACACCCCCATCAATGTAAATAATCTGAGGACTCAATGATCATCGAAAGTTTGAGAAAAAAAGGTAACTACTCCGTGAAAATAGGATATTGAAAGGGTTCGTTGAAGTTTGGTTTACAAACACGTGGGTGAAGGCCCTTCCACCTGAACCCCTATGACTTCTGGTGGATGAAAATATGGAATCTTAAAATCCTCCCAAGGTTGAATCTTCATCTGGAAAGTTGTCCATACCATTATTGTGTCGGAGGCAAACTTTAATCTACACCATGTGCCATGCAATCCAAATTGCTTCTTTTGTAGATTTTCTTCTACCGACCTAAAACATGCATTCTTTTATTGTCCCCTTGACAAAAATAAGTGAAAAGAAACACAATGGTGGTCGATTCTTAAAAGCACAAATCATGATCACACTATCGACATTTTACAGTGTCGCACATGAATCTCCTCAACCCGGTTTTGAGTTTTTTCGCATAAATCTTTGGGGATATTGAAAGAGATCATGGCGTGCAACATGAAAGAAGAAACATTGAGAATAAAGAGAACAACAATCAAAATTACGAATATCGATTGGACAAAATCTTTCCTCGACAATTTTCACAATGCCAATTCCAAAACCTCTTTTAAACTAAGAAATGTTGCTAACCAGTACAAACTTAACAACATGGAAAAAAAAATGCAATTCTTAGCCCTCTTCATTGGATCGGCATTTAAAGATGAAACTTTGAATTTTGCAGTAGGTTTTGCACTTTTTTAAATACAGGGGAAAAGTAATGGTCATTGGTTGCCATAGAATTAAACCCCCCTTCAATGATGGCAACCGAGATTTGAAAGAATTCAAAAATTGAGTATGTATAAAATTTTGCATATGTATTTTTTATATGAAAGCAACACTCTTATGAACCATGTTCACATTATGAACCCTAATTCAATACGATTGTTTTGAGGGATGGATTTACTTGAATTTTTGCCCCAATCCATTTACTCACTTTCACCCGGCAAAGATCGACGATCACGTCTTCGTTAAACTCCCTCGATCCACTCCATCTCACTTTCGGCGTCAAGACTATGATATTGCTTAAGATCGGTCTTCTTTCACACTCTCACCATTCACTCTCACTCTCATGGCGGCCACACAATGTGATTTTACTCAACGATCTCGTCGCTCTTCCACACCCTCAGATCACGCAATGAAGTTAAAGGTGAATGGAAAAATAACACTATGAATGATTGTGAAGAGAAAGACTTCACCACAGGTACTATGAACAATTTTTATTCCAAAATTTCAATAAAGCATGAAACTCATCGCGTCCGTTGATGCTTCAAAGATTTTGATTTTTCCGATTGAATTGAGCAAAGATAAAAATTGTGTATTTACTAGTGATAGTGATAGTTTTTTTTGCGTAACAGTGATATTTTTCTTCATAACAGTGATATTTAGTTTCACATACAGTGATAGTGATAGTTTTCATGAATAACAATGATAATTTTTCTTCAAAACAGTGAGAGTATTTATGTGTATTGATGATAATTTTTTTTTTTCACACCAATGATAATATAATAGCTTTTACGTAGTGTTTTTATACAAGCGAAGATAGTTTATGTGTATATAACGATGATGGTGATAGTTTTTATGTGAGTAACAATGATAATTTTTCTTCATAACAATGATAATTTTTATGTGTATTGGTGATAGTTTTTATGTTAAAAGTATGAAATATCTATAAAATAATGAATAACGACTTACCTCACAAATGAATTTTTGAGGTGCAAAGCGATGTCTCCTCGGTCCTTAGGTATCGGAGGCATTTCGGTCTTGGAAAAAATTACAATCTCTTGAAGGAGATGAGATTTCATGTGAAGGTAGACCGGAGAGGCAATTTTTTTAATGAGAGGGTGAGAGGAGAAGAGAGAGGGTCGTGAAATAGAAAATGAAATTGAAATTGTTTATATGTGATCCGTTTGTAATGTATGAGTCAGGTTTGACCCGGGTTCATACCATGAATCAGGTCTATAGAAGTTTTTGTCTTTTCATTATACTGAAAATTTAGTATACCAAAAGTTTTAATACAAGTATAAAAAAATAAGAATTATCTACAAAATTTTCTAACATGACTACAAAATTTACAAACAAAATTAATTTCGTCCTTAAACGGTAAAGATTGCCTACAACATGCTTACGAGTTTAGAAAGCTCTAATAAGTAAACACCTATTGACAATTTTACCTATACGAAAACAGTATATAAAATTTACATTTTAATTTTTTTTAAATAGTATACAATACGACATGATATTTTTATGATATTTTTAGTATACTCTACCGAACCAACCTCCCATATCTGACTCACATTCTCGATCTTGTGCATAAATAATTTTTAATACACAAAATTTCCTATAAAACTTGTTCATAGTATGAAATTGATATCATTACATATATAAAATGAATACTCTTAAAGGCTAAATCCAAAAGCGTTTAATATTATGATATTAATTTACAAGTGTAATAATATCAATTAATAAGTATAGTACTGTTAATTTATAAGTGTAATAATATAAATTTTATACTCCGAATAAATTTTACCAAAAATTTGCTTTTTTAATTACTCTTATTAACCAATTAACTATTTATGCAAATAAAATATTTTTAAAAACTGACAATAGATTGCGGGCCCACCCCAAATCTTATCTACCATGTAAGTAAATAGTTTTTTAGCCAATTTACTGTTTATGCAAATAAAATATTTTTAAAAATTGACAATAGATTGCGGACCCACCCCAAATCTTATCTACTACACACGTATGTAAATAGTGTTGTAAATTGAAAAATAAGATCAAAGAGAGAATGCAAGAACATCGATTTGTTGACTCAGTTCGTCCAAAAGGACTACGTCTGGGGGCGACCAAGCCAGGAGGATTTTCACTATAATTCTCTGTAAACTCACTCTTCTGTATTCTCCTTAATGACGGTACAATAGAATATACCTATATATACTAGGTATTGGGCTTTAACCCTAAAAGCCCTAACTCTAAGCCCACCAATAACAATAAGTAATGTCCACTAATACTAATGTATTTACAACACTCCCCCTTGGACATTACAACACGATGTTAAATTTTTTTTTTCTTAATAAAGAAATATATTATAACTAATAATCTTCATGAATCAATCTCCAGGATTATTTTGAAGTTGACGCCCCCTGAAGACAACAATCTTTCAAGCCTCGCGATTCCAATACCATGTACATATTTTCAAAAGTAGATGTAGGAAGGATTTAGTGAATAAATCTGCAAGATTTTCACCGAGCGCACTCTTTGCATGATGATTTCACCACTCTTACGGAGTTCATGCGGAAAAAAAATTTCGGGATATGTGTTTTGTTAAGTTCCCTTTAACATAACCATTACTCATTTGTGCAAACATGTTTTATTATCCTCATAAAGTACGGTGAGGAGATATATCATTTCTAGTTATACCACATGTATCACAAATGTGTTTCACCAACGATTTTAACCAAACACATTCTCGTGAGGCTTCATATAAAGCAATAATTTCAGAGTGGTTCGAGGAAGTGGTAACCAAAGATTGTTTAACAGACCTCCATGAGATTGCAGTACCATCACATAGAAAAATATAACCTGTCTGAGATCTGGCATTATGAGGATCATACATATAACTAGCATCTGCATAGCCCACCAATGTTTTATTTTTGATTTCTTGATAAAATAAACCAAAGGTCATGTGAACACAAGATACCGTAAAATGTGTTTAACGCCATTCCAATGTCTCCTTGTAGGAGAAGTACTAAACCTTGCAAGTAAATTTACTGCAAATGCAATATCTAGCCTAGCACAGTTTGCAAGATAAAGTAATGCACCAATTGCACTTAGGTAAGGAACTTCTGGTCCTAACGATTTCCTTTTTATCTTCCTTAGGTCTAAATGGATCCTTATCCACTTCTAGGGATCGAACAACCATTGGTGTGCTGAGTGGATGAAATTTATCCATATGAAATCTCTCTAATACCTTCTTCAAGTATGTTGACTGGTGTATAAGAATTCCTTCAGGGAGGTGCTCGATCTGCAGGCCGAGACAATACTTGGTTTTACCCCAAAGTTTTCATTTCAAAATCGCCTTTTTAAGATTAAGCTTGCTTCTTCAGTCTCCTTGCTCGTTCCAACTATATTAAGGTCATCAACATAAACTGAGATGATGCAAAAACCATTTAATGATTTCTCTATAAACAGGCAAGGAAATGCTTCATTGTTTATATATTCATTCTTCAGGAGGAATTCACTAAGTTGATCGTACCACATCCGACCCGACTGTTTTAGTCCATATAATGATCTTTGTAGTTTAATACTATACAAATTACGATTTTCATCATTCCTCATCTGGGGAATCTTAAATCCATCGGGGATTTTCATATAAATATTGGCATCCAAAGATCCATATAAATATGTGGTCACAACATCCATCAACTGCATTTCTAAATTCAAATTTACTGTCAGAGATATTAAGTAGCGGAACGTAATTCCATCCATAACAGGAGAGTATGTTTGATCAAAATCAATATCGGGTCTCTCGAAAACCTCGAGCTACTAATCTCGCTTTGTATCTCTCCACCTCATTATTCTCATTTTTTTTTTCAGACAAATATCCATTATATCCAATAGGGATAATGTTTTTGGGTGTACGACGTGCGATAGAGCCTAATACTTTTCTTTTGTTTAGTTTAGTTTAGCTTCTGCGCCAATTTCTTCTTTCCAGTTTAATCTAATCTGGCGCTCCCTCGACTCACTATTGACTTAGGTTCGGATCCAGTTATCATTTGTAATGGAGAGAGCAATTGTGGAGGCAAATGTGTTGTCGACAACAATAGTATTTCTATTATAAGTTTCTCCTCAGATTTACAAAATTCATTGCAACTTCTATATTTACATTAACCAGATCATCATCATTTCCCAAAATATTTTGGTCTGTGGTTCATAATCCCAGTATCTTGATTATTTTGTGCACGTGCATTGCTACTAGGATTTTCGTCTTCGTGACGAATCTCTTGAGAGATTTTAGAGTGACCCAATATTTTTGCTAGCTTTGGTTTTTCGGTTAATTTATTTCTTTTGTGTTGAAAGGTCCTTTACGCTTTCCGGCGTGTATGGGGGCATCAACATATATATTTAATTTAATTGGGACCTCAACCCTTTGTGGTGCATTTACTGGTGTATATGCGATTTAGTCACTCCTTTATGGTCGATAAATGCATCATCCAGTGATACTTACTAAATATTGCAAGCTAATTATCTTCCTAACTTCCAAATAGTTTGACTAGTGCGTGGATCTAAATATTGAAGATCTTTAACATTCCATGAAATTTCTCGGCATTCATTTAATTTTAGATTCTTGTCTCCCCCTAATGCCGGGAAATGATCTTCATCATATGTGCAATCAATTGACCGGACGAAATTGATCCCCACATAGGCTCTGGGTATTTCATAATAGATGGCGATTCAAAACCAATATAAATACCTAGCTTTCTTTGGGGGCCCATTGAGGCACGCTTTGGCGGTTAGTTATAGGAACATATCTTGCACAAACCAAATATTCGCAGATGGGAAATGTTAGGTTCTTTCCCACGCACTAATTGTAAAGGGGAGTAGTCATGATATGCAGTAGGTCGGATTTTAATTAGATTAGTTGCATGTAAGATTGCATGCCCCCAACATGAAATGGGTAAATTGGAATTTTGCAACAATGGTCTAGCAATTAATTTGATGCGTTTTATTAATGACTCAACTAGGCCATTTTGAGTGTGGACGTAAGGGACTGAATGTTCCACTTTAATTCCCAATGCCATACAATAATCATTAAATGCCTTTTATGTGAACTCACCCCAAGATTATCCATTCGAATGGATTTAATTGGATAATCTGGGAATTGAGATTTGAGCTCAATAATTTTTGCAATAAGTTTGGCAAAGGCATTATTACGAATTGGATAATAAACACACATAAGTCCACCGTGTGGAAGCATCAATTAGGACCATGAAATATCGAAATGGTCCTGATACTGGATAAATCGGTCCACAAATATCTCCATGAATTCATTCAAGAAAAATAAGAGATTCAATTTCAACTTTAGTAAGAAAGACGGCCGACTATAAGTTTACCCTTTGCACATGCCTCACAAATAAATTCATTTTACGAAGGGATTATGTTATTTGGCATATTATGGCCAATGGAGTTAGACAAAATCCGACGATCATGTTTTGTCTGGATGGCCTAACCGCTCATGCCATAATTTGAATGAGTTTTGGATCATGAAATTTTAAGTTCATGGCAATATGGAGATTAAAGGTCTGATGTATGTATAATACAATCCCGGAGGTGAAAAGAAGGAAGCTTTTTCGAAACATGTTTTCGACATCCTAGTGATTGTGTCATCAAAAGATATTCATCATTGTTCTCGATTATGGGTTTCAATGTGATAACCATTCGATCCGATGTCCTTAAACCGAGAAGTGTACGCTTAGATTGTGGATATAACAAAGCATCATTAATGATTAATTCAAGATTCAAAGGGAGAATTATTGAGGCTCAATAAAGCTTATTATTAAAAATATTATCATTAGCAATAGTTATAACGCCCCTTTTTTTTTCTATCAAAGTTTGAAAAAATTCACATCTTCAAGATAGCATGTGTGGTGGCACTATCTACCAAGCACAAAGTGTTGTCTTTCTCCATAAGCGAAGACAATTGATGATGCACAATCGAAAATAGTGAAAAAGATTGTAGATCGGCTCTTGAAATCAAGTGGTAGAGAATTAAATGCGATAACGTGTTTGTAAATTGAAGAATAAGATCAAAGAGAATGCAAAAACAGGTTTATTGATTTGGGTTAAAATAAAATTGACTACGTGCAGAGGGCGACCAAGCCACGGGGATTTTCACTATAATTCTCTGTAAACTCACTCTTCTGTATTCTCCTCAATGATGCATAATAGAATATAATCTATATATCTTTTAGGTATTGACGGCTTTTGCCCCAAGCCTAACTCTAAGCCCACCAATAATAATAAGTAATGTCCACTAATACTAATGTATTTATAATAAGTGTAATAATATAAATTTTATACTCCGAATAAATTTTACCAAAATTTTGCTTTTTTAATTACTCTTATTAACCAATTAACTATTTATGCAAATAAAATATTTTTAAAAATTGACAATAGATTGCGGACCCACCCCAAATCTTATTTACTACGTAAGTAAATAGTTTTTTAGCCAATTTACTATTTATACAAATAAAATGTTTATAAAAATTGACAATATATAGATTGCGGACCCACCCCAAATCTTATCTACCACAGTACCAAGTATGTAAATAGTTTTTAATTTATTTTTTCATCTTGAGTGATCAGTCATATCTACCGTATTTAATTTATTATGTATTTATTTTCATTACGGAATGTAAATATAGTACTAAAACAATTATACGAAACTAAAATAATACATATACAAGTCAGGCAGTGTTGACTGGGTCATGAAAATTAATGATGCCTGAGGTTTTGTTTTGGGATCTAGAAATTAGGTTTAAAAGTCAAACCCATTGTCGTTTTGTTCCAATTATATTTCTCATTGGATATAAATTGATTACACTTAGTGGCGGATCCATAATTATGAAACTAAGGGTACGATTATTAGATAATTTTAAAATATTTATACATAAATATTATTTTATATTTAAATTGTATACAATCATATCGATTGTATGCAATATGCAAATATATAAAGGCCAGATCTTTGTATATGTTTAGACAAATGTAAACTCATAAATAAGATTTTAAAAACGCCAAGAACTTATTATATTGAAAAATACAATTTATTTATATTGAATCGTCTTAACTATTAATATAAAAAATAGTTCTGCGATTCAAAGATAAATATAAGTCTTGACGGCAAGACTTACAAGCATACGGAATCACTATAGATTAAATATTGCATAAAGTTCGAATAAAATTACAAGTTACAATTAAATCTGTTAAGTCTCTATTACATTATCATATTATTAAGTGTAAAATATTTTTTATCACAATTAACTCTGTACACATATGATGAAAGAAATTACGATTCCTAATCTATCAAAAAATGTCATCAAATTAATTAGTTATCTAATTAAATAATAAATATTGATTATTAAAGGAATTGATTAAAGGAAAAACACAGAAAAAAAGAATAGAATTATTAA
The DNA here is from genome assembly GCA_037126765.1 of Stenogyne calaminthoides. NCBI lineage: Eukaryota > Viridiplantae > Streptophyta > Magnoliopsida > Lamiales > Lamiaceae > Stenogyne > Stenogyne calaminthoides. Next base: position 23,176,950 of record JBBCBC010000012.1, read on the forward strand.
ATAGTAATGTGGCGTGAAGATAGATGAAAGGGGAATTTTATTTTTATTTTATTTGTGAAAGGCCCAGAATTACTAGACAAAATGAAGAATGAGCCTAATAATGTTGTAATTTCGGTGTAGTTAATTTCTTCTAATATACACACATATATATGCCAAAAAAAAAAAAAAATTAGGGGTACAGGTGTACCCCTTGTACCTTCTTTAAGTCCGCCTCTGATTACACTAGCAAATAAAACTGCGACACGTCCTCTTAAATGTTGCATCAAATTAAATGGTATGCACTTAGGTGTAATAATAAAAAAATGATGAAAATGATTGGGACTGGATTTCCTTTGGTTTGCAACATTTTGATTTCGTCCATTAAAATGTCAATTAGTTTGGCCATGCAGAGATGGCAATTCTGCCTTTATTAATTATACGTACACTTCGTCAAACGTTATTTAATATAGGAATTTTTTTTTCTATAAATATTACATCGTGAAATATAAAATAAATTTATGGATTATGCACGGATCGAGTCGAAAGCCAGACGGACATTTTCCAAAAATTCATGCAAAAGCAAAAAAAATTCACTCCCAATCTATATTACTATAAAAAGACACGTATGTGTCATTATGTTTTACCATGTGATAAATGAAAAAAAATAATAAGATATATTTACTAAATTAATGATGTAATTTTTTGGGATTCTACCTTTTACTTGAGGCAGTTGGTAATAGATCATAAGGAGAGTCGGATAAAAAACAGAGAGGGGTGGTGGATTGAAATAAAGAGAATGTCGTTTTGTTAAATACAATAATACACATTTCTTTTTATAATAATACATTTGTTGTATGTATTAATAAGACAATTTTCAATATCTTACAAACAAATATGTATATTTGAAAAAAATAAGTATGTGTTATTTATCATTATAGTAATAAATACATGTATTTATCGAAATGAGTTTTATTAAAAAAATAGTTTGGCCCAATTCGCCATGATAGAATCCAAAATTTTTACTCTATATTTATGTGTTTCTCGGTTCTTCACCAAATGTCAATATTTCGGGATCATATATCGATGAAAATATTTTATATAAAAGTTTGTCTTTAATATATTAGCATAACATTCTTATTTAAATTAGAGTAGGTCTATGTTATCGTGTAACGAACGCGAAACTTAAGTTACAATTTTTAAACGTGCAATATATATATATATATTTTTTTTTTTTTTTTTTTGAAATGTTCAATTTGTGTACAATCAAACATTCACTACAAAAAAAAAGCGTCATTATTTAACGCCTCATTAAATTGATTTAACGGGGCGTTAATGAAGACAAATAACCCCTTGACGCTAACACTTAGCGAGGGCACTCAAAGACCCTCCGTACTAACGAGGGCAAATGTGTCATCAATATTAAGATGGGGCTTGAACCCAAGACCTCCACCAAGCAAAGTTTTTATGTACTCTAGCAATGCCATTGGGTTAGATAAGTCATTCATTAAATTCTCAATTCTAATAAATATCAATCATATAGTTTACCTTTTTTTTATTCTTTTAAACAATTTTAAAAAAAAAAAAAAATTGCTAGTCAAAAAGGGTCGAACCCAAGACCTTGTACACACACGACGCTCATAGTAATGCCAAAGATATATTATTTTTATATATTATTATTTCTTCTTTTAAAATTTAAAATTTTCGCGAGATCTCTTATGTGAAAAGCTCTAATGTGCTCTAGCATTGCCATTACACATGACTCATTTATAAAATTTTTACTCTTAATAAATATGTATCATATATATTTTTTATTTTTAACGAGGGGACTATGTCCTCGCTATCGCCTAGGGACTATGTCGCCGTGCGTTATAACGAGGGTTATTAGGGTGTTTGTTAAAGCCCTCGGATTAACAATGGAAATTTATTTTAACTCGTTGACGTCCTTTATTAGAAACAAAGGCTCTGAAATTCCTCATTAGTGTCGAAGGTTATTAGAACCCTCTTTAAAGCCTTTGTTATTAACGAGGACTTTTTTAGCCTTCGTTAACATCCTCATTAAATGATTTTATTTTTTTTTGTAGTGATTCAACTTGTTTTAAATAAACAAATTGAACTTTTTAGTATAAATATATTCAACGTTTTAATAAAATAAATTAAACGTATAATGCACTACATCTTGATTGTTAAGGAAATCAAAATAGCAAGAGAAATCTTGGTGACAAATATTATAAGCAATCCAACATATAAATACTCATTTCCTCCTTGACTTATGTAATAGTAGTAATACTTTGATAATTACTTTCTCCATCCCAACTATTTTAACATGAACCCAACTATTACTCTAAATCTCTAATAGCAATTTATTTTGCATAGTTGCATGTTAAATTGTTTTCAGCATTTTAAATATTTTACTTGCACAAAACATACACTATTTGTCTTTAAATTTTAAACAATTATTTATATTTCACATTGGGGATGTAGCTCAGATGGTATGGTAGAGCACTCGCTTAGCATGCGAGAGGTACGGCGATACCCTGTGTATATTATTTTTAATTTCAAACTGCTAATAATTGTGGCACCAGTTAATGGCGGGCCTGGCAGAATACCACTTAAATTTTTAATATTTAGGGTCAGACATGATATGATTTAAAAAATCAGAATGATAATGTGGTATCGTTGATGGGTTAATCATTAAGGGTTATTGATTCATTGTTATTGCTTGGTTACAACATCAACAATGAATATCATGTAAAATTGTGAGTTGAGTATGTGAGGACAATCAATTATTTACTTTATTCCCATTAGCAATGTATCAAACCTACTAAAAACAACATCAATAAATAATTTTCATTACCCACTTTCATTCTACCTCAACCAATCGGACTTCTTAGATTTTAGGCCCAAAAGAGGAGCCTTCTTATTTCTTAAACTATGATAAAATAATTCCAATTAAATACAACACACCCAATTCCAAATATTTTATACATATATATATATTTTTTTTCTACGTAAATCAACTATAACTTTTTCTATCTTTCCATTATCCCATAATAAAGGAGTGAGTCTAATGTGTATCAAAGTACACCATGCATTCATAATATATTTTAAAATCGTATAACTTGTTATACTGAAATATATAATTTGTTTATACTGAACCATATAACTATTAGGGGTCCTCACTATAAGGTGTAAAGTGGACACACATATTACTCTAAGGTACAATGTGCAAAAAAAAATTATACTTTAGTTCAAACTAGATATTACAGTGCAACATATTTTTTAGCACATTGTACCTTAGAGTAATTTTCCCATAAATTTTGTACCTTATAATAATTTTCCCTAACTATTAATATGAAAAAAAAATTTATACAATTTAATATAAACAAATTGCATTTTTAATTATAATTGCGCATTTCTAAAATACTTATAAGTTACGGACCACCTAAATAGATACAATACTTAGTCTAATAAAAATTCACTAGCTTTTCATTACTGTGTTTTTATTCCTCAAATTATCATAGCATATTACGAATTTTAAATTGAGTGCTAGCTATAAAACTTTCAAGAACATTTCTAATAACTTATACTCCCTCAAGCCAACTATAATTATCTCGCTTTTCTTTTATAGACGTTTATTTATAACTTTTATATAAAAGGAAAAAAATAACTCCACTATCCATAATTTTTATCCTCACTTTTCACACAATGTTACAAAATGTCACTCATTCTTCCATACACATTTTTTCCTCTCTCCCAATACCCAAAACTACTCATCATTTTATTATTTTATTATTATTCCTTAAACAAAATAATAAAAAGAAATGGAACAATTACACCGGGCCGAGGAAGTATGATGAAACGCATGTGCAAATGCACATTACTTTATTATAAATTTGAGTAAATCTCCAATAAAATTTGTTCATAATATGAAATTTATATCACTACACTTATAAATTAATATCATAAAACCTACTAATTGATATTATTACATTTATAAACTAATATTATAATATTAAATGCAATATGTATTAATTTATTAAAATAGTAATATAAGTTTATAAATGCAATGATATCAATTTTATAATATAAACAGATTTTACACGAGAGTATGCGTAGAAACTTTGATAAATAACATCCAAATACAGGAACATTAATTTGTGGTACTCAGTAAGAAAGTTGGCGAATCGAAACATGCATAAGAAGCTGATGCCAATAGTAAACATAACACAATTATGATGCAATTTTTTTTATTACACTAGTTGTATAAATGATTGACATGTATGACATAAGAGAGAATAAGTGAACAATAAATATAAATAATATTCATATATATATATATATATATATATTGATATATATTCTCTCTAATTATACTATCAATTAATCAGGAAATTGTCTTTTTTGTCATGTAACTTTGACATATTTTGATCATGGTTCTACTAACTTTTGTTTTTTTATCTTGGTTCTGTAATTTTACAAAATTCAATTTTTTTCGCCATGTCACCGTTAGTTACTGTTTGCATGAAATGTCGAATTTTTATGCATTACATGACCAAAATCAAAATTCATAATATTTCATTTAATTTTGATTTTAGTCTTATAACTTAGAAAAAATCAAATTTTAAAATCCACACCTGCTTTATTCTTCTGCTGGGTCCGGGTAATTAGCGGTGACATGGCGAAAAAAGTCAATTTTATAAAAGTTATAGGATCAAAATCAAAAGCGTGTAAAAGTTAAGAGGATCCAATCAAAATTGATCAAAATTTTAGTACAAATAAATCAATATTCCAAATAATATTCATCTAATTAATCATTGTAACAAAATATATTACAGGTCATAGCCTATGAGGTGGTGGCAAATTGTTTGAGTGTGTGCGGCAAAAGAAACTAACACAACGAGGATCATAAATGCATAAAGCAAAGGATTGTGAGGAGATTTAGAAAATCACCAATGAATGGTGATGAGAAATACATTATTAATAATAGAGATTACAAAGATACAAATGCGTATAATTACAGGGGAGATATACATGGAAAATACATCAAAGATATGTACTAAAAATACACGGTCAAACTAATTAATCACACGGTCAAACTAATTAATCATTAGGCCTATTACCCCCGTCAAAAGGCCAAGTGGGATGAAGACACACGAAAAACACGAAGCAAATTTGTTACCCAAACCAACTCTGTAAGCTGCATTTGCCATAGCACGATACTCGGACTCCCACAACTCGAATCAGACTCATACTGGTTGTTTTTAGCACTCCATGAAACAAAGATTTCTCCAATGAAAATAGAGTACCCATAAGTAGAACGACGGGTCTCAACCGCAGACAATGACCCGGTCGAAGACGGGAGTAGCCAAGACAGAAGATTGAGAATGTTTCTTGAAGGAGAGTCAAAATGCATTGTGCCTTCACATATCGAAGAATTCACTTTCACAATAAAAAAGTGGTCATCAAGAGGCTTAATGAAGGAATTGGCTCAACGAGTTGACTTTGATAGGATAGATCGTATGCAGATGGTCAAATATTGAGAGAGCCCCTAACGAGGACCTATATGAGTCGGATCACTTAAAAGATAACCATCACTAAGAAAGAGACTCTCCAAATTCTTCTAGAGGAGTAGAAAAACAGTTTAGCATCCAATAACTCAACACGCTCCAAGAATATCATGTGCATACTTTGTTTGCCCAACAAACGAAAGTCGTCAAGAGGTAGAAGTAGACTTGCCAAGAAAATAGTTAAGACGCCAAGGTCTTTAATGGCAAACTCACGGTGGAGTACGAGAAATAAAAGTTTTTACGACAAAGAATTGTCATTCCCTGTAATAATAATGTCATCCATATAGAGTAATAAATAGATGATAGAATTACCTCTATGGAAGTAAAAAATCGATGAATCACAACGACTCAAGAAAACCAAGGCTAGAGAGATCGTCTTAAATCTCCGAACGGTGAAGGGGGGCAGCCGAAGACCATATAAAGCTTTCTTGTTCTTGCGACATATCGGATATCGTCTGGATCCACAAAGCCGGGGTCCGTGCCATAAACATAGGTTTATAAAGAATTCCATTGAGAAAGGGCATTCTTGACATCAAGCTGATGTGAGGCCAATGTCTTCAGCGAGAGAGCCAGATAATTCGACAATGGCGGCTTTGACAAATCGGACTAAAGTGTGATGAAAATTCGTGCGAGAATGAAAGTGGAAGCCCTTCGAGCTAAAACCGCATATTGTGGACGCTCAATTGAACCATCAACATGAAACTTTGTCTAAAACACCCACCGAGCAAAGCAATATTAGTGCGTAAGAGGCGAGGCACCAATCCCAAAGTATGATTAGAGCGGCGTATCAATTTCTTCTTGCATGGCCGCAAGCCATTGATGATGTGGCGCCGACTTGAAGCCATTGGGCTCGAGAGGCGTAATAAGAGGAATAGAGCGGTGGATGCCCGATTCAAGCCGGAATCACGGCTTAAAGATGCCGAAGACGGCCCCAGGAGACCATCGGATGGGGAGGGACAAAATTTGGAAGCGAGCTGAACAAGCTGAAGTGGATCAGATGCACACCTCAGTGGGACCGGGCAGAGACGCATAGTAGAGGTAGGCGGGCGTTAGGCATAGAGCCTGGCGGGAAGCCAGACGGAAGACTCTCGGTCAGATTAGATCAAAAGCCCAGTGGTGAGTCTTTCAGTGCAAGTCTGCAGAGGCGGTCTGCAATTTGGCGGAGAAAAAAGCACGAAAGATGTAAGTAGTACAATGTGTGGCATCCAAGAAAGAGATTTCAAAAACCGAGACCCGAAGGGAAGGAACGAACAAGCACTCTTTGCAAATTTAGCATGACGAAACAAAATACCCGAGAGGAATCCGATCAAAGCAAAAAAACCTTGTAAAGTCTTTCTTTGAACCCAAGAAATGCAAGGACGACTTGAGGTTCCATGTGAGGAGATTTAGAAAATCACCTTTAATGTGGTGATGAGAAATCTGCTATTAATAATAAGATTCTGAATACAAATGTAAAACCCATAATTACGGGGAGATATACATGGAAAATACATCAAAGATATGTACTAAAAAATACACGGTCAAACTAATTAATCCTTACGGTCAAACTAGTTAATCATTAATCCTATTAGTTTAGAAAGACGACTTGGACTGACTTTTTGGTCATGGTTTTATTTTTTTTTCATCCTGATGTTTTCAAACGAAGTCCAAATATGTCAAACTAGTCCCAAACATTTGAAAAGTTGCAAACTTGGTCCCAAAATTTATAAAACTTGCAAACTCGGTCCCAATTTCTCACGACTGGAGACGGGATCCGTTAGAAGGCTGTTTAACATTTAATTAATTTATCTTAACTCTTAAACTCTCTTAACTAATTAATATTACCCTTAAACATAAAACACGATTTCGATCCCTCATTGGCTCTTAACTAAACCTCCATGCTCAGCTTTTTCTCGCTTACCCAAACATACCTTTTCTCTTTAACACTAACAAACTGAAACACTACACTACAACAAAACCCATCGCCATTTCCTCTACAAAATCGAAAAATAAACCCAAAAAAAATTCAACAAAATGGCGAAGCCGTGCGACTCATGCAACACGGCGCCCGCCGCCGTCTTCTGCGGCGCACACTCCGCCTTCCTCTGCCCCATCTGCGACGCCGACCTCCACGCGCCACCCCCGCGTCGGCCTCTGCGACGTCTGCGAGCAATCCCCCGCCGCCGTCACCTGCAAGGCCGCCGCCGCCGTCCTCTGCTCCGCCTGCGACGCCGACATACACGCCGCTAACCCCCTCGCCCGCCGCCACCACCGCCTCCCCGTCCTCCCCTTCTACCACGCCGCCGCCGCCGCCGCCGAAGACTTCTCCGACGAGGAGGCCGAGGCCGCCTCCTGGATACTACCCGACCCGAATAGCAAACCGGATCTCGATTCCGGGTCTCCACGTGGTGCGAATCTGGGTCGGGCCGAGCGAAACAGGCTTTTACCGACGGGTTGTGCCAGGCGAAGACAACAGAAATACACGAGTCGGGTCAGTATCCGGGTCGGATCACTGACGGGTTTCCGGCGTTCGATTTGGAGTATTCGGGTTCGAAGCCTTTTATGTACAACTTCACCACCTCGCAATCCATTAACCAAAGTGTATGCATTTTTTATCCTTTTATTATTATTTTATTTGTTCATTATTTGATGCTTTTCAGAATAATAATTTCTTCCTGTAAAAATAAAAATAAAAAATAATAATAATAATCATATGAGACCAAATCTGGCAGTTGTTAAAAATTAATTAGTGTTAAATTTGTATTAATTATGTTGGATAAACATGAGGCCAAAATCAACCGAGTTGTTGTGAATGGTAGTTAAAGTTAATTATAAATGCTAAATGTGTTGTATAACGTTTGGGAATCTTGAAAGTCTGTAGTAACATTTTAAATTTCGCGGCGGGACCGATTCTAAGTTTGGGACTGGATCTGTAGAGGGCTTGGGGAATTAGTTTGAAAATATAGTGTCTTATGGGACTAAAAGTGCTAAAAACTCCTATTATTGATGAATCCAGGAATTAGTAATGGGGTACTGGGCTATGAAATAAAAATATTATATCATTTTTTTTCTCCAATTTCTCACGCAGCTGTTTCTAACAGTGTAACCCTACAAATTTAAACTTTGTACTATATTGTCCCTCGTCTCTCAATAAATTTTAGGAGGGTTTTAAATTTTTAGAATTAAATAAATAGTAAGAAGTTGGGAGGCTTTTTATGTACGTGTGTTATTTTCTACAAAGTGGGGGAGCGGTACTTTGGGTGGGGCCATTGAATTTATGTAAAAGGATATTTAATTAGAATGAGCCAAGATGATCCTGAGTCTATTAAATGGTGTGGGTTGATAGCTAATTTATATTTACATATGTATATATATATATAACGCAGGCACACTTATTCTAGAATAAAATTCAGAGCAATTAACCAATAGATCCGCCTCTAATACGAAAGATTCAACCGAATTCGATGATTTCCATTGTCATTCCGAATTATAGAGGTTAGTCAATTTCTAACATCTTTTTCTAAAGAGCGGTATGGATCATTAATCCAATGTTGGAATCTTATTTTATATTATTAGATGTTTACCACGTGCGTTGCATGTTGCATGTAAATAGTTCAAAAAAATAAGATAGAAATTCCAAAAATCGCTTTTTTAATTCTCCAATTTTTCAATGTGCTCATCTAAAAACATTCATGTAAAAAGATGATTGTTAGTTCACTTAAAAAAATCTGAGAAGTCGTATGATGTTATGGCCGAACAAGCATGTTTGGCTAGTTAACTCAATTAAACTAAAGGCTAAAAAAGAACATAAATTAAAAGAAAATGGCATGTACGATTTCTTCTTTTTAATTTTCTTTTTTGTTTGCCATTTTTCCTGAGATCAAAACAATGGAAAAGTGTTCCATTTCTGCAGCAAAACAAAATCAAGTTAAATAGTTAATGCAAATAAAAGGACATGTGACAAATAGATACTTATTTTTTGTGTTTCGAAATAAATTTATCTCATTCTCATTTTGCAAGTGTAGGGTTTTTGACAAATTCTCTTCATCATCAGGACTTATTAGACTCAGGTTTTCCCCCCATGATAGCCCTTGTGATAGTCTCTACATTGTCATGTCTAGAAGGATAAAAAAAAAAAAGAGCCATGAGTTCAATAAATCTCCAGGCACATCCAGGACTCTACTTTCCTTTATTCCCACAAAGGAAGCTAAAAACATGTCCAAAAAACCACATTAAATATCTGATTATTCATGATTATAAGAGGATCTACCTTATTCTCCCCTCCACCCAGAAAATTGCATATCATTTCCTCTACTTCCCTTTTCTGCTTTTCTGCCCAAAACATCATAAGAAAATATTAACACATTGAAAGTCGATATTAAATTTAGAATTATATGGTACAAAGTTTGAAACTTAATCATCAAACTACATATACAACAACATAGTCAAAACCCATACATTATACATGGTCTCTAATATTCATAGTACCATACAGCACACCTAAAAACCCCAACATACTTTTTAATACAGAATAATCCACTCAAATTTTGAAGAAAAGGAAAATACAGAATAACAAAAAGCATTCTACCAAAAGTGAAGTATCATAATAGATATAGAAAACCTTGAACAACAATGAAACACTCGTGACAAATCTTAAAGAACTAAACATTTTTAAAAGGAGATTTTTTTCCAAAAGAATGAAGATATATAGAAGAAGCCTGAAATGCTTTTTATATGTAAAAAAAAATATACATATTATCATAACCTCGCCTACCCATTATAGAAAACTCTGAAAATTAATGTAGAATTAACATTAACAAATAAAAAACTCCATTTGAAAATTTCAAATAAAAAGTTTACAGATAATATAGCTAGGAAGACTCAGTTTTGACATTAATAAAGCAATTTATCCAAGACTTAGTCCAAATAAATGTGTTGCAGCCAATTTGAACACATGGAAGTCGAACTATGCCTATCACATCTAATATTCTTGAAATCAAGAGGATCCCATCTTTTCATATCCATTCAAAAAAAAACAAACAAGAGGGAACCCCAGCAATATCGATCAGCGTGAATTAAGAAGATCAGGCTTGGAGAAGCATAAGCTATTTTTTGTTGTTAGGGCGTGATCACATCTAAGGAAAAATAGAAAGAATTAGATGTCTCGGAGTTGAGCATGATCACGCAGCGTACTCTAAAAAGAAAACTAAAAAATTTAAAAACTGATGCAAGAAAGAAGGAAAAGTTGCTCGACATGTCTCATAAGCGTTACTCAGTTGATATAAAAAAAGAAAAAGCATTTTCAGCACTTTAATGGAGAAAAAAAAGAAAAGTTGGTACCTTTTTGTTTCCTGGACCCCGCATTCTTTTATTACTTCAGCCACAAAAAGTAGACCCAAAAAGTAAAAAATCAAGCTAGCAGCTGAGAGAAATTAGTGAAGCGAACTCCACATCTTATTTACTAAGGCAACACCTGAAATCAATGTGGAACAATCAGCAAAATTTCATTCTCTTGCATGCATATTAATAAGATGAATTAAGAAAAAGAATGTAAGATCAAGTGAATGAGGGAAATATCGTCTTTTGAATCTACATGTTTTCCAGCAATTAACTCAAAAGCAAAAGGTAAATATGCCAAAATCCACATATTTTTTTGAAACCGATATGCAACACCAAGCAAACCAATGTAAAACAGAGTTGCTAGTACATCAAGCTGATTGAATAACTTCTCCATTATTTTTCCATAAGCAAGAGTCTCTCCCATCTTAGGCAAGGTTTATGATATCGACTTTCCATGAAATTACATCGACACGATATTTTTATCATAGAATCAAGTTGTATGCAAAATTTCTGAACGAGATATTGAATGTGGCTTTATGTGGATTGGTATAACAAAACAAGTATTAGTGGAGAAAGCGAGTGTGATTAATGAAGAACAAATTGAATGTTCTTCATTGTATGGAAATATAAATGTTAAAATCTAAGTTAGATGTCGATAAATAAATCACGAGAGGATTTGGGCGAAAGCCTTTTTTGTTAATATGACAAAGCGTTTATATTGAATGTTAAAAATTTTTACGACCCTTTAATGAGTCTTCACTTCTAGTATTTATACTGCAACTAACTAGTTGGTCTTTCTCGGCGCCTCAAGGGGAGTTTGACTTTTTGTATTAAATGTTTTCCTATTAAGTTGGACCCTAAAACTTATTATACCAAAATCAAACCACGTCTCCCGATTACGAAGTCTTGGCCAGTGCAATGGTTCATGGATATTTGCTTTATGTTTTTCCTCTTTTGAGTCATGGCCATAGGACCATATTGTTTTCGAAACTATAAGCCATTTTAGGGAAATTCTCGACATTGGTGAATCGGTGGTTTCGTGTTTGTTAAACCAAATCGGGGCCTTGATAAAAATTAGAATTAAAATCGTCTCTCTATCCCTTTTACTGTGATTACAAATCTCACAGAATTAAACTAAGTATAACACAACACTCTTTGTATCTGTAATTGTTAAGTGAGTGGTTGGAATAAGCTGACTATACGGGCATATAGGCGACACATTGTGGCAGTGGCCAGTGTGGTGGCGACCATCGTGGCGCCAGGCAGATTGAGTGGTGCCCGAGGCGAGCATGGTCATGAAACCCTGCAAGGCATGGCGACCATAGGGGCGACCGAGGCGACCATGGCGACTCTGAAGGCGAGGCATGGTGGATGGGCGACCATGGCGGCTCCAGTGCATGGCGACCCGCAGGCGACCATGGGCGGGCATGGCTATGTTGACTCTGAGACGAGCATGGCGGGCATGGGCGTATGGGCGACCATGGCGACTCGGCGAGCATGGCGACTATGTGGGGACCTCCCAAGGCGAAGAAGTAGTCACATGAGCGACTCATGGGCATTGATGACAATTACGCCCTATCTTATCTTTGATGGAGGTTAGTGAACCCTCCATTTATGACTTATTAACATAAGGAACCCAAATAATTAGCCCAAAATCATTTGGCACACAAACAAGAACCAACCTAAAGCAACAACAAATCTTTGGGATCATGAAAACATTTTTCAACTACAAATTACGTATATGGATTTAATTCTAATATATGTTGTTTCTTCTCAACTATTCATGAGCTTCAACGCTAAAAGACCTCTTATGTGAACACAAAAATAATCAATCAAAATGAAGATTTAAAAACCCATAATCATATTCTATCACAGGGCATGAACTTCAAAGATGATAGAATCCAATAAGTGCCATTAAAAAATCCTTCAACTGTAAAAGTTATTCAATATCCACAAATTAAAAATTGAAATCGATAAATAAAATTAACCACACACTAACCTAGATTGAGAAAAAAATGAATAGTTTCTAACTTCAACAAATCCTGAAAATATGTTGAATAGTACAAACTATAATTGTGAGTCAATTAAAAAAAAAAAAAGAGTTAAGAGTTATTAAGGGGTTAATCTATGTATGTGCAATTACCAAATAATTTGAAAATGAGGATCTAACCTTTCCCATTGATAACAAACCAACAATCCTTGATCATGTTATACTTGACAATCTTTTCAAGTATAAATAAATTTCCGCACTTCCTCAATGTCAAGCCCTGACAAGAACATAAACAATTCATGAGCATCATCAAATAGAAAAAAGGTCATCTCATCAAACCAGTAGAAAGAAGGGTTCTTTATGCTTTTGAGAATTCCAATCATTTCATGTAATAGAAAATGCATATTGTGCCCATAAAAGATATCGTAGGTCAATCTATTTAACATCAAATAAATTAAATTGACATTTGCTCTTGATTAATTAGGGATATCCAAGGTATAGTAATAAAATATACGTGTAACTTTGAGTCAATGTTCTAAGAGGGGGATTAAGCTTTTGTTGCTCTTCAATAAACCTTTTCCTGCAAAACACAAGGTAATTAAATCAAATTTGATTATCAGAATCCTTGTGCAGAAAACTATTTAATCGATTCAATTAAATGGCTTGACCAAAACCTACTTTAGTAGGCCTCAATCATGCCCTTGAGTAACCAATGTGAAATTTAGCTATACACATTCCATGAGGCCTCTTGGTATTCCCCACACTAATCAATGAGATTCTCCTCCTGATGAGTTCTTCCTCTGATAAAAAATTCATCAGTTATGTATCAAATATCTCGAGGATCAACCATCCAGAGTAGCCAAACTTATTGGCTTAACTAATAAACCCCAAGAATACGATAATGCAAATACTAAGAAAATTAGTATCTAATAAGCTTACTTTGATGATCGACAAGAAAGACATTGGTCTTGCATTAGGCATGGATACATCATACACATACTTTTAAAAATTATAGCGTAACAGGAACCAGACGATCAATCAAGAGGCAAACAATGCATATGTGGTTTGTGTTTTGTCAATTCTATCATAATTTATGATTAAGAAAATAAATGTTAATCCAAATCATGAAGCATCACCTGAACATATATTTTCATCAAACAAACTTGACAAGATTTTGTATCTACATCTATGGATACAACAAGTCTCAAAAAAAATTTTAAGCACATTTTCCATTAAAGCAGCAAATTGTGATAGATCATAAAATTGCAATGTTCAAAGACTTAAAATGTGTGTACTTGAATGATTGCAACACAAACAGAAACCAAAGACCAGATACTTAATATAATGATAAAATGGATTTTCTTGCGATAACAAAAACGGTTAAATAAAACAAACAGGAGAAGAAGTTACACTGTACATAAACTATGTAATACTTACTTATTTCCTAGAAGATTGCCTCCTGTCAAGTGCTACCCAGAATATGAGCTTAGAAAAAATAAATTATAATGCAATTTTTTTATAATAGGGAATATAAATGTGATGTCACCGGCAAATCATGAACACCATAAGTATCAATGATTAAGATGAACTTTTGCCTATTTTCTGGATTAGGTTTTATTATATATAACACGATGCCTATTTTTGCCGCATATATCAAACTCTTCGGATTAAGGTAAGCCAGCTCTAAATAGGTTTTTACAAAGAATTCTGATGAAACTAAATTGTTGCTACCATGTAACATCAATAATAGTAGCAGGTCTAGATGATACATTAGCTAGACTTTGTACTAATTCCCCAAATCATGAACTAAAATATATAAATAAATTGTAGAAGAACTCTCACCCTGGCCAATATGTTGCTGAATAAGAAAGATCTCCAGGATTAAGCCAAGCAGAAAGAACTCAAGCCAATAACAAAATAAAAACTTTAGTATACAGAAAAGGGATCCTTTTTGGAGGAAACCTATGATAAACTCTTGTTGTGCTTTGTACAAAAGCTAGGAGCATTGCCCTTTGTTTCCCTCTTATTCTATGCTCATATTCACTACATGCTAACAAACAAAAAATTAGCATTCACTTAATGTTAATTAATGGAAAAACTACAAAAATGGACATTCATCAATATTACTTACTTGCAAAACCAATACAAAAAGGATGAAATAAAAAAGTCCTCTATAAGAAAATGACATAGATAACCTACATATTCATGTGTTCGCCAATGACAAAACGTAACATAAGAGTGCTGCAATGCAACATCAAAACACAACCAAGAACAAAACCAGTTCATGTTGGGGTTTTTTTGAGGAGTTGTTTTTAAACAATCAATTAGCATTTAAAAGGAATGCGTCGCTGGAGTCATGCGTCCCCGTCAACCTGGTTTAATTAAAAAGAAAGCAAAAAATACTATCACTCTGATCAATTTGAAGTGGTCAAAATCGTTATCAAAAGAATTAAATCATTTGGTTAAACACCATCACCTTCTTGCCACTTTTTTTAGATAGTATAGATATAGAAACTTCCAAAAAAGAAAAATATCTCAATTAAACCCAAGCTCCCAAATCTTACAGAAATAATTCATTAACCCATAGCTATAACACGGCAAAACGAAACTCAATTACCTATAATTTTGCTTGGATTCCATTAAATAAACAGAGTAATCATAGACAAAAAAAAATTAAAATATCGAATCAAATTCACGAAGAATGTTCGGCGAATTGACTTTGTGTAATTCAGTGCTGGAGAGAAGAGAGTCGATTTCAGGGGACGAACCAGAGCAACTGAATTGGCTCCAAATGAAGGAAGTATCTGTAAATACTGGAACCATTTCGGAGATTGATCATGAGGCTATTCTCGTACACTATGGCAATGCATAGCCCCAACTTGCCGCCGAGCTCCGCCTCCTCGATAAGCTCATGACGCCTCACGACTTAACGGTAAGGTAACTCCCTGCTTCAGAATCGTCATAACGACGTCGCCTTCATTCCGTCGCACAACAATTTTCACAGAGATCAGCAATGATCGCGGCAAATCATCAACGTCGTCGCTGTTTTCGACTGCATTCAATGACATGATTCGTCATTAACCTCTTGAATCTATAATTTTTCTGCAAAATGTTAGTACGTCGAGCGAAACACGTGAGGCGGCAAGGCTGGATAGCGGCGGAGGTACCTGTGGCGGCCATTGGTGCTGCGGCGGTGCGTGGCCACCCTCTTGCCGCTTTTTTTTAGATTTTAGATAGTATAGAATCTGAAGAGATGTGATTAGCAGAGATGTTAATTGCGGTAAATTTTAACGGGCCGACTTTTTAAATCTATTATATGTCGTGGATTGAAGAACTTATCCTGGTTAAATAGGGTTTTTACCGATCGACAAATTTTACAATCAGTCAATTTCACAATTAACCTCACAAATTTTTATATTTATATATAATTAATTTTTTTTTAATTTTTTAATTAATTTTTTTTTAAAGTTTTTTCACAAATTTAAATAAGACAAAAATCAATTATGGTCAATCAATTACAAATTAAATATTTTATTTGATTTAGTCAATTAATAATTAATCAATCTTCAATTCAATTTTTTTTAACAATTTTGAATTTCTATTGAATTGAATAAATAAGTAAAATATTAATTCATTATAAAATAATAATATAATATTTTTATAGAATTGGCTTAAATTTGTTCATAATACGTAAATCGGAGATAATTATAATTATAAATTAATATTATGGTATTAATTTATAAAATGTGATGATACAATTTTATATTATTAACTAATTTTACTTTTATGTTATTAAATTATGATGAGAATTTACTTTAATTTTATATTTTGAAGATTTGTTATTAAAGATGATAGAAGGGCCTTGGAAATTTTGTCATTTCAGAATGTTAATGTTTGAACTTTTTTTTATTTTTTTTTGAGTCAGATTATTGGGCAATTATGCAACCCGCCAGAAGCAGGTTGCAGCCTCAACTAAAACTTAATTTAAAATAACCGCTAAAATGGACTGGTTAATCTCAATACGTAGAGACTGGCCCCAATGACTTAGTACAACCCGCTTAACAATACTAGATTGGGGGAAACTAAACAAAAGTGAAAGAAGTCAATAAATAAATTTGATAGAAACCGTGTAGAAAAGAAAAGATCCCAATTAAAGAAAGGGTAAAATTGTTTTATAAAAAAAGTATGAGAGGGCAGGAACTGAAATGAAGCAAGGATAAATTTGTTTTATGTAAACAATGTGATGAAGGGTAGAAGTGTCTAAAAAATTTCTCACCCTCTTTTCCACTTTTAGATAGTAATAGATAAAAGTAGGATGTATCTCATGAGAAGTGCCAAGTGTTTTACCTATTATGCTTTCATGTGTATTTCTATTTAAATTTTAATGTAATGTTTGTAATAAAGTCCAAATTTCAAAAAAATAAAAATAGAATAATCGGTTAATCTTCTTCTTCTCTCGTAATAATGCAATTAACACCTCCTATCAAAAGG
The DNA here is from genome assembly GCA_037126765.1 of Stenogyne calaminthoides. Lineage (NCBI taxonomy): Eukaryota > Viridiplantae > Streptophyta > Magnoliopsida > Lamiales > Lamiaceae > Stenogyne > Stenogyne calaminthoides. Next base: position 23,194,296 of record JBBCBC010000012.1, read on the forward strand.
CCATTTCTTCTGCCTGTCTCAACTCTCAAGTTTTCAAATTTTCCAACGCCTACTCGGCTGCCAATGTTTTCTCAGGAATGCTTCTCATCGGTAAATATAATCTTTGCTATTTTTTTATCTGATCTTTTTTCATCGAGATTTTAATGCTATTAATTCTTATTTTGGGTGTGAGTTAACGATTAAAAGCAGAATGGGGGAAGAAACAGAGATGGTTTCGGGAAAGAGGAGTAACGAATGATGGTGGAAAAGGACAAGACATGATGGACAAATTGATGATGATCAGACATAAAACCAGGTTGATGTGGACGAAGGTGATTTGGTCCGGAAGTTGGTGTGTTCTCAAAATGATATTGTTTTATGCTTTCCGATCTCAAAGAAGCAGCAATCACTTGAGGTTTCCAACTCAAAAGGTACATAAACTTTCTTCTCTTTATGCTTTTTTTCTTTTAGTTTTTATGTGGGAACTGTTTTTTAAATGTTTAACCAAAGTCTTATACTATAAGATATCAATAAGGTCTCCATTTTTTCATACTGAAGGAATAAAATAGAAAAAATCCCTAAATCCACCACTCACGAGGAGGCGAAGAAGCAGCAAACCACTGCAAATCCCCTCCAAGATCTCATTCCTTTTGTTAAATGAATGTCGATGCGACTTCTCTAATTTAAGGGTCTGAGGTAATTTTATTTTTTTTTGGTTTTACTTTTGATATTTTTTTTTTAGTTTGAGACTACATTTCATTTTGATTTGTGATTATTGATGTAAGATTTGCTTTCTATATATTCTTGCTTATGTTTTTCTTGCTGCTTTTTTATTTGTTGTTCGTATAGACTGAAGGTTTTCCTATATAATCCTGAATTTTCAAAATTTCTTAATTGAAGTGCACCATTTTCGTTTAGTTATCCACTTTCAACCTCTCTTCCGGCAAAATCTTGGGCATGTGCATTGAGGGTTGTCTAATTGTGGAGTTTAAGGACTCCTCTGGTTTAGATAAGACTGAATTTATAGGTTCATCATCAATAACTCAAATGACAGTGAATCTAGGTTGTTCTGGCTTTTAGAGTTTGTTATATTTTTGAAATATTTCCTCACTTATTGAATGCGAATCTTTTGATTTCAAAATTAAGGAAAAATTATCCGAATTTGTGTATGTACACTATAAGTCTAATATCTAACTGGATAGTGTTAAGGTCAATAATAATTGGTCTTCGATTTTTTGGTGCCTGATTCCGAAAATTATGACTTAATTTTTAAAGTGGTAATGTGCTTCTTGCATTACTCTTGATATTGTGTTTGTCGGTGCATGTTATCTTTGATAAATTTGTTTTAATATTTTTCACTCCACTATTTAACATCTTCATCATCTTCATTAATTTTGCTAGTGATTAATTTTGGTAGTGTTTGGCATATATTGGGAATTTTGATTTTTTTTTTTTGGCATAATGATTATGTTCATATAGAGAAGATATTATATGTACTTAATAATTTTTAGGGCCTTTGATTTAATTAGCCATCTGATTTCTAGCTATGGAAATTCAGAAGACCTTTGCTGCGATTTCATTGTTTTGCTTCATCTATAGTAGTGTCTTTCTTTGTGTTGTTATGTTGTTAATTGGGATGTTGAAAATTGACACTTAAGCAGAAAACTTTCCTAATGTTCAACCATCGATTCCAGTAGTTGTTCTTGATCTTGATTAAGGGAACCTAAATCAAAACAAGGTACTAGTTTTCAACTGTAAAATATTATGATAATAGTGATATTTAATGTATAAAATTTAACATGTTGTTTTAGGCTTCAATCAATGAACCAATGATGTGATAACTTGATAATACCTGAATAATTTGGTGAAAAGTAAGCCTCATCAAAAATTGCCCATTCATGACAACCTTGATAGTCATGATATTGTCCTAAATAGCTACTGTTTTCAAGTTTCTTTATGTTATTTTATTCAAGTTTTACAAAATTTTAATTAATGTTTTCAAGTTGTTGGTTGGATATTAGCGACTAAAAACTAGTGTTTGTCATCATGCGATTCGCCGAAACTTTTTCGAGTAAGTTGTAAAATTGGGCCCAGTATTTATTTAGTGTTAGATCCATACAAATTATTTTTCTCGAATTTAATCCTCAAAATTTTAAAGGTGGGAAAATAACATTTCTGATGGAAATTCAAGGTAAGTTTTATGCATTTGATGAAAAATGATGTGAGTGGAAGGAGCTATGGATACTTCCAGCCCGTTCCGATGATTCTCGAAAGTGATTCTCGATGATGGAGATTATGACTTACAATGTGAGGAAAAATAAGTATCGCAATGTCCTAAGTAAAATTGTTGCAATTGGCCTTTCTTAAAAAAAAATGCTTGTGTTTTCTTGGTTTTTGCACTAAATGTTGTAAATGAATTTTTTTTTAATTACTTTTGTTGATTTGCTTTTAATAATTCCTTTCAGCTTTGTTGCTCTTGGAGATGTGGAATTTGATTGCTTTTATTGTTACTGAAGTAAGGTTGTTCTAATACTAGCATTCCTTTTTATAAAAGCTGAAGAGGCGGAACACCGTATGTTGAAGAGTTTTATGTTTTGGCCTGTTTTTGAAATAGTGTTATTAGGTTTTTCAAATTTGCTTAAATATCCCTGTATACAGAAATTCCATTGCTGAAGCATTTAGGCACCAGATTGAAGTATAGAAAAAGACTTCCAAATGAACAAATCGAGGATATCATTAATAATTTCAGAAAATAGAATAATTGCGCACTCTACCTTGGATTTAATCCACTTTGTTCTTATTCCTAAAATTATAGGTGCAGAAGAAACTGCAAAATGAGATTAGAATCACAAAGGGAAGTTTTACCTGTAACCTGTACTAGAAAAAAAGCTCCTTGAGGCTCTCTGCTGGTACAGAATTAACAAAAGGCTGGAATCAACTAAAAGCTCAGGTCATGGACTTGAATTTTATGAGTTTTATGCAACCCATGAAAGGAGATATGACAAAAAAAAATAAAAATAGTTGCATATAATGGGGAAGGCTCACAAGTCGGACTACATTAAGGAGGCAGAAGATGCAAAATATTTTAAGCTTAAATTTGAAGACCCGTCTATTGGGTTTGATTTAAATTTAAGATAGCTAACTACCACTTTTTTGGCATAAATGGTTCAGTGTTTGGAAACGCGATTAAGCTTCTTCCTCATAACTGCAATTTTGTTTATTAAACTTATAATTTCAAATGCTTGATGACGATTAAAAAAATCCTTTTTGTTTGATTTTTTTGATCATTCACATTTATCCTTACTTTTTAATCCGCATTTTGATGGAAAGGTTTAGTTGTAAATGTTGATCGCCCAGAAACAACAATGGACAATTACTGAATTTAGTTTAAAGGAATATGATCGCGAAATTAGCTTATCTTTTACTAATAATATATGCTGATGAGAATTGGTGGAAGTAGATAAGTCAAATTGAATTCTGGCATCATAGATTGCCATGGCTGGTTTAGAAATTGATATTTGAATCACTCTGGTCATTCCATTTTGTTGCATGTATCTTCATCTCTCTTAAATTCATTAAGATTTGGCTTGCTTTATGTGTATGTGATACAACATGTCAAATGCCATGTCTTGATCCATACATTACCTTATTATTCATTTTCTTTAAATTAGGTGGATATTTATTTGTATTCGTGCACTATAGCCAAAGAAAGTCTTCAAGTTATTGTTGATGTTTACTCGTGTGGCAAATTTTGGATTTCACCTACACACATACTTTATTCATTTTTGGGGTCATGAGTGATTTCTGCTTGCAGGTTGTTAGCAAAGGTTACTTTCTTTTTTGTTATTTTAAACCCAGCACTCAGCAGCAGTTCCAAAGTTTCGACGGATTTGAATCTTTCAATTAAGAAGGCTTACATTTTGTCCTAAATTCGTTCGTGGTTCAGGGATTATGAGTTGCTAATTTTTTTCGGTATAAATTTGCAGCCCCTTCTTATATTTTTTTTTTACCAAATATTGATACTATATTTTATTTCTGATGTCTCAACCTCAAATTAATTGCACGTTAGAAGGACTATGGAATTAAGTAAATTATATTGTAGGAATATACACTTGTTGGGAGACATTTTACATTGCTATTTACTCTCCCTGCATCAGATCTTTACATCCTGCATTGTTGTAAAAGGAGAATAGACAAACATCGTGTTGTTGAATACTTTCATTTCAAAGCAGCTAATGTAAACGAAAGCTATTCTAGAATGAACAAAATGTAGACTGGCGTAACTTTTTATGTGAATTTTTCAGAGGTGGGAATGGACGTTGGTTCATTAGTAAATATTGAGTTAGCATGGTTGCCGCACAATGTTACCTTTAATATTATATTAGTTATTTGAAACATTTATGCTTACAAAAGATTAAATTCTATGCTGAATTTCTCATTTACTTGGGAATTTCATTTTGAGATTTCGTCAAAGCTAAATAATCCTCTTTGGGTGTATTTATGGCTAGGTTGCATAGATGGGGCACAATGGTACGGGTATCGGGCAATAGTGGGTGGAAGAAAGACACCTTCAATATGAATAACTCTTTTTTTACTTATTTCCTTCATAGAGTTCATCATTTTCATATTAAAATTATTTCCTAAAGACAAAATTCGGGAAAATTACTCGGCGACATCAAAAAAAACGGTTTGCACTTTGGCTCAACCAGACAATCAAATGAACGTAATTTTTGACATCAGATCTGTGGTAATTTTCTTTCATAAATTTTGTATCTTTAGAGTGAAAAATCCATTTTTCATATTTACAAAGAAATAGGAGTAATGCATCATCCCAAAACACGTAAGCCATTTTGCTTCACATTATTTTTTTTTTTTTTTTTATAAAACAGTTAATATTGTGTATTTTATACTTTGAATGAACATTATTTTTGCTCAAAACCTTCATCTTACTATCTAGGATGGTCTAGCCGATATTTTGATAGAAATTGATAGAAATAAATGGAAGCATAAGCTATTTAGTATTTAATTTTTTTTATTAAATTAAAAAAACTTTAAAAACTAAAAGTTAAAGAAGGAGTATTTTTGCAGCTCATGAGCATTTTTTTAAATATTTTTCTTTTAAATGTTTTTACAAACACCATCAACTTCTATTATTAATTCATTTCATAATCACTAATTTTAATCACTTTTAAAAAGATTTTTTTTTTTTTTGCAAATACCCCCTTCATTTGCTTTTTAATTTACTATAATAATTTGATTTTTAAGAATTCTATTTTCAACACCCTACAAGAAAGCTATGTCTAAATGCATCATTAGCAAAAAATTTATTTTAATGTCATTTTTTAAATCGTTAAAGATTACCATTGAAGGTGGAACTATACAGTTGAATTTTTAAATCAATCTTTTCTCTAATATATGTCTACTTGACTTGATATATAAATAATATATTTTGTATAATATATAATGAAGTGACATTCAACCTCAAATTGATGATAGTTATAAATATTAGGAAAAATAATAATTTTAATAAATGAATATTCTGAAATACTTAATCATTTGCCAAAAAAAGAGAAGGGACAGATTGTATCCCATTAAGTGTTTTTCTTGGTGCTGGTGTTTTAAGTTAATTCAAATAGTAATTATTAATTATAGAATTTAAGTGATTTAAAGAAAATGGCAACAGTTGAAAGTGGGATAAATGTTGAAAATTGAGAATAAGAAATTGAATAGGTGATGAGAACTAAAGGAGGGACGTGTAAGAGGATTCCTCCATGGAATAACATAATACAATTCAACAAATTATCTTATAAGCTCTAACATTTTATAAGTTGTTGTAATTTTTTAAAGAATTTATTTTGTTAAATGTTTGCTAATAAAATTTATAAAAAAAAAATATATAAATTTTAAGTTCTTAACAATTTTTAAAATAATTTAATTTTTTTCAAATTTTTTTATACTAAAGTATATGGATATTTTAAAAAAATAAATAAAATGCTCTAATATTTTTTTTCAAAAAAAGCAAATAATTGTTATTGATTCGCCCGAGTTTGAGTCGGATGAGTTGAAAAGGGCAGTTTATATAATTTTGTAAAATAAATTGAATATCTCAACTTTTTTTTTAGCTTATAAGTTTGTAAAGAGCTTATTTTGAGATTTGATAAATGTTAAATATTTTATTTTATCAAACAATATTATGGAGCTTATAAATTCCTAAACAACTTATAAATTATTTTTAAAGAGCTTTATAAAATGTGTCAAACAGACCGGTATTGAGTGGATATAGTGTTGTACTAATGAAGCTGAATCATACCACCGGGATTGTTCTAAATCTAATTTATTAATTGCTCTTTCTTGCATCTTGTTAATACGAACATGAAAAAATAGTTGGTATCGTGAGTACACGTAACATATTCAAGATGAAATAATTAAAAACACATTGTACTTTTATAAATTTTAAATTATTAATTAATATAAAAATATTATTATCAAAATATAAATCAAATACATTTTTATAAATTACTAAAAAGTTACTTTTAATATTGTTCGTGCAATGCATGGCCAATGACTAGTAATCTATTAAATAATGTGGACTGTATGTCATCAAGTACTTTTAAGTCTATTTTATAAAGTGATTAAATTAATCAATAAAGGAATCGGGCTTTATGTGTGTGTATATGATGCGATTTCAATGTTCAATTTCAATGAGGAGTTTGAATAGCATATCAAATTACAAATAAAGAAATTTGCTCCCACGAATCGCGCCTATATAATTAATTTGAAATCTTTTGATATATTTACTTATTCCAACACATTTTTCTAACTCACTAAACTTGATCTTTATCATACTTTTTGATAGTTCAAATGCCCATAAATTAAAAACAAAAAGTTCATAAGATTATCCAATGATATTATAAATTTTATCATATAATATATAATTGGTAAAGTATCCCATGAAACTTGTTCATGTTGACTTATAATAAAAGAGATAAAGGTCATTATAAGTTATAACTTCGATCTAGATAAAGTCTTTATAACAACAGAGATTGTATCACATACCGTATCATAGGTTTTCACTAAATCATATTAATTGTTTCGATGAACAAGATCCCTGTGTTTCAAAATCATATTAGTTGTTTTCGACGAAGATCCCCTCTTTTCACACCTATTTCATACTATTAAAATAGTTCTAAATCATATTAGCTTTTTTTCGGCTTAAATAAGATCCCTTTTCACACCTATTTCCCATAATACTATGAAAATAGTTAATAGGATTCAAAGAAGTAAATTATACACCACAAAATACATCCAATTTAAAGAGGGCTTAACAACGGAAATATCAATATAGCCCCACTTCCATCGGGACGCACACCTATTTGTATATGTGGAGCGAAACCCTTCTTGTAGATTAATAGGATTCTGGCTAACTGCTTGGGCAAGGCTAAATTATAAACCCCGTCTAATTATATGTATCTTAATTAAGTAAATATCATTTAATACATTTGGTCCATTGTGGTTTAATTTAAATGCTAACAAATTGGTGAATAAATAATATATTGAAAAAAAAATATTTGAGAAAAACATTTGAGAATTTTAGAAAAATATTAACAAATAATAATGGATTGAGAGAAATATTTGAAATAAATATCAATAAATAATAATGATGAAAACTCTCCATAAAAATATACACACAAATCATGATCAAATCTAGTACAAATCGCCCAAATTTGGAAAACATTAGATTTTCAAGAAAAAATAATTGTTAAATTGGGAACAAATATTTGAAAAAATATTAACAAATAATAATGATTGAAAAATCTTTGGAAATAAATAAATAATAATGGAAAACACTCCATATAAAAATGCACGCAAATCATGATCAAATCTATTAATTTATCAAAATATCTTGCATTAGATTTCTTCCAAATTTATACTATTATTTTTTCTATAAAACTCATATAAATCAATTCATACATCTATTGAACTTTCAGAATTTGAGGAAAACACACGCACGTGCCCCTAATTTACACGCAAATCATCAAATAATAATAAGTCTTAAACTGATCTAGACAATAGCAAAGACAACAATACTTTGACTATAGATTGCCAACGTAAACGGTGGTGTCTTACAATTGAAACCTATTGAATTTTTTTTTCCATAAAAAATAATTGTTAAATTAAAAAAATGAATATTTAGAAAAAAAAATTAACAAATAATAGATTAAGAAAAGTCTTTTGAAAATATTTAAAAAATATTAACAAATAATAATGAATTGATAAATCTTTAAATAAATAAAATAAATAATAATGATGGAAAACTTTCCATAAAAAATATGGCTATCAAATCATGATCAAATTTAGAAACCATTGAAAACTTTTTTTTTTTCGTAAAATTAATTATTGCTAAATTGGGAAACGAATATTAAAAAATATTAACAAATAATAATAGATTGAGAAAAAACTTTGAAATAAATAATAATGATGGGAAACTCTCCCATGTAAAAAAATATACACAAATCATGATCAAATCTATTGATTTCAAAAATCTTTACATTAGATTTCATCCAAATTTATTATTATTTTTTCTATGAGGTTCATGCAAATAAATTCATACATATATTTTAGAAACTCTTCAATAAAAAAATATACGCTAATTAACTTTTATCCAATTAGAAATTGCTAAATATATCATACATACTACTACTATTGTCCATAAAAAATTATATGGACTTCCCTATATTATTTTGGGAACCTCCATGTCAATTTTTTTTGCATTATAATATTTAAAATAAAATTAAGATAAAATCTATATATCTCAAATAAAAAAAATTATGATCAAATTTAAATCTATATCGGGAAAAATCTTTAATAAATATTAACAAATTAAATGGATTGAGAAAATCATGAAAAAAATATGTAGAATATTTCCTAACACTAATGTTAAATTGGGACATAACTCTAATGTTAAATTGAGAAACAAATTTTTTAATAAATATTAATAAATTATAATCAATTGGGAAAAATCTTTTAGAATAAATATGTATGAAATAAATATTAACAAGTCATAATGGATTGAGAGAAAAATCTTCGAAAAAATATATATAATATTTCAAAAAACTCTAATGTTAGATTGGAAACAAAAAAAATAAATAAATATTAATAAATCATAATCAATCGAAAAATCTTTTAAAATAAATATGTAAGGAAAATATTATCAAGTTATAATGGATTGAGAAAAAATCTTTAAAAAAAATATGTAGAATATTTTCACAAACACTAATATTAAATTGGGAATAAATTGAATTGGGAAAAATATGGGAAAATTGCGAATATATATATATATATATATATATATATATGAAATACATATTAACAAATTATAAATGTATTAGGGAAATACTCTCTGCTCGGCAATAACGTTTTCTCGATGCAATAACGTATTTTCAAAAACGCAAAACACTTTACACTTCACAATTTTATAATTAATTTAAATAATACCAATAAAGCAAGTCATTGCGTCGATAGGGTCCAAGTTATCCCTAGATCTTAGGAGTACTTTTTGAAAAAATATGCAGAATATTTCATTTTAAATATAATCCTATTTAAAATATTTTAAAATAAATAAATAAAGAATTCCAACCTTATACTAAATTTTAAGTTCCATAAATTTGAATTTTATAAGGTTATTTATGTGAAAGAAATTTTTTCTTTAATTTCAACAATGATATAGAAAGTTCAAATTCAAAAAAGATACATTGATCAAAATCAAGATTGAGAAAGATAGTTGAATACGCAAGATTAATAATATATCAAGAATCGGGGTAATTATCATCAGTTCAAATACTAGCTTTATAAATATACTTTATGTTAATTATTTTTATTAAAATATTTTTAATGAAATTTTCAAATATTTAATTTTATTTCTTTTTCACTATTTATTATTATGAATACATTTATATATATACTTTATATTAATTATTTGTACTAAAATATTTTCAATGAAATTTTCAAATAATCATTTTCATATTCTTTTCACTATACTAACACGTACAATATATGCATCCCGGCAGACGCTTTTATTAAAAATATTTTCAATAAAATTTTAAGTAATCATCCTATATAGTATTTATTAACACATGTACATATTGATCATTATTTTTAAATATTTTCCATAAAAATTACAAATTATTACTTTTGTATTATTTTTCACTATTTATTAACACGTATATATATATATATATATATATATATATATATACGCACACCTATATTAATCTTTTAATATTTTAAACCATTTCAAACTAATCGTAGAGATTAATCAACAATATTCATAACAAATAATCATAACACACACGTGACGCCTTTAATATTCGGGGAATTAACATAAAAATCTTAATAAATTACCAAATTAATAAGTTAAATGTTTAATGCATCACATCATCATCATTTTTGGGGAAAATTGATTATGGTGAGCCAGATGATCAATGTACTTACTCGAAAGCATTTCATGATTGCTTGAGTATCGCCTCGGTGTCGGACTTGAATTCCACGCCGAACACGGAAGCAGAGAACCATCGGGGACCTGGCTGGAGCATTAGACTGGGCAGGAGTACCTAAATCGAGGGAAGGAGGAACAAATACTAGGATGTGGGTACGGATCAAAATAACCACCTGTCACTGAAAGCTGGGTAAAATATCAGATGTGTTTATATAAGAGATGATGTAGATGCTCCATCGAATTAAAGAAGTCAGGAAATATACGCTCCAACCTGCACAAGATCATCGATATCATTGTTCAACCGAAGCCACAGTTTTCTACAGAATAATACTTATATTAACTCCTTGAAGAAATTAAATTAATTTCAAAGATTTATTTTCCAAACGCGATAATACGTAATCTCTGAAAGAATTGAAGTATTTCCTCTCTGCGATAACAGCATAACAATCATGACTCTTTCATCCCAAACATCTTCAATTTTGTGAAATAAAGACTTCCACTACATATTTTTGAATGGAAAATACTCTGAAGATACATACTATAAATATATAGTGTTAACCACTACAAAATGTATTAATCTTGCCATTTTATACATTTTACGCTACATACGTTATGTTTCTCTCTTATAATTATAGTTATTAAATGCACTT